>CAJVPT010000033.1:0-52796 GCA_910592055.1 Acaulospora colombiana
AGAATCAATCCAAAAATAGAAAAAAACCCTCATATCAAAAATACACCAGTCGTGTACCTAAAAAGCCCATTATCCTATTACTCATTATTAATGGCAACCACAGAGACAGGATAACAGGTATACACTTGAATAATCAATACATCATAGGCTGTGACAATGACATCCCTATTAGAATATTAGGAGTATGGCATGACGCAACAGCCTCAAAGAAGTATCAAAAACAACTCATCAAACAAAAAATCTTACAAACACACTCGGTTATAGAAAGCAAAGCCGTCACTGACAAACAGATGCAATACATTATTAATCATATATTATACCCCAGTATAGAGTATTTGCTAAATGACCTTACTCTCTCCGAAAGTATATGCAACAGATTATTCAGCAAACTGGCAAGCATTTTCAAGCATAAAATAGGACTAGCAAACATAATACCCAATAATGTCATCTACAATTCACTCGAATATGATATCTTTCATCAGCAGGAAAGAATTTTACACATGATATTATCCTGTTACTTAAAAAACATGGATTTAACTTCTTCTTTAATAAATGCAAACCTGCAATTACAATAACACACAAAGCAGACACAATAATAGAAGATATCGTAATTTCACAGTTCTATCACACACATAGAAAACAACTTGCCAAACATAACCTCTTATTCACAGGATAAATACTAAATGCTAAGAGAACCCATATGCTTCATTGGCTACAGGTCATTAGGTATAGAGACAAACAACCTCCAGGACATACTTCAGAATGGTTCACCAATCTCCAACACAGAATAAATAACCCTATAATCATAATACTATACCTACAAAGCAATAGCACAAATCCTTTACTTCAAAGCACTAGCTTAATAGAGCATCACACTTAACAATCATGCTGGGTAGCAACTTACATAAGGGATACAATTACTATTGGCAAGAAGAAAAGAAATAATTTAGATAGTAGCATAACTTACACACATTATTATAATATAACAAATAATGAATCACCACTCAGCAAATGCAACGGATGTTCTTTGAATGAAGGGGGCAGTAATCAGAACTGCTTATTCAATACTAAGGCACAGAAAGCTGTCAGAATTCCAGTTGTGACAAGTCACACATCCAACTTTCAGCATTCCATCTCAAATAGAAATCTTCAGTATAGATCAAGAGTCTCACCAAAATCAATCCACACCACATTAAATCAGATATATATAACTCAATAAGCCTATAATCAGCCTCCAACAGTAAACATCTTCCACAATACATTATTCTCACACATTATAACACATCTTATCAGTAGCCAAAACTGAATTTCTGATCTCATAACTATATTCAAAAAGATAACTATATACTCACACTTTAAAATTTACACAGATAACTCTCTCAACAAATGAAACAAAAAACCATATATGGAACTAGGCTGGATTATTATCACTCCAAACAATGAAGAACACACATTCAGAGTCCAAATCCACATACACTCCTTATCCTCAAGAGCAGAAATTATGGCCATAACAACTGCGATATTAATCTTGCTAGAAAATTCAACAGATGACATTTTCATAGACAACCAAATAGCAATCAGTTGCATTCAACAGATATTGAAAGCCTCAGTATCATACCTTATCAGAAAACAAAAGAACTTCCACATGCTGCAAACCATAAAAGATACCTGTATTGCAAGATATCTCAAATTGAAAATATATAAAGTCCAAGTCTACTCAGGTATCAAACACAATGAACAAGCAGATCAACTGGTCTCAATAGACATAAACCCACAAGAAATGTGTTCAAGCACTAGTTTCCTCAACATTCAATTCACTCAGAATCCACAAATATATATAACAACACAGTAGAACAACACCCAAATCGACATACCTGCAAAGAACATTTGCAAAAAGATTATCCAGGCAAAATATATTGCACAATGGTGCTTACTCAACAGAACATTGACAGACTTTACTGGATAATACAAACATATCCATTGGTAAGAAACATATAACCACCTACATCCATCTCAGATTAGCAACATAAATACCTCATTTGAAGACCAGCAAATTCGCAAGTTCTCACTAAATCTATGGAATAATAAACTCCCAACCAAAACCAAATTATATAGTAAAAAACCATCACTATATAAAAACAATAAATGTTGTAGGTAAGATCAAGTGGAAGACAACTATCACTCTTTCCTGTGTCAACACAACAATACAAATATTAAACATTAAGCCATAACAATGATCCAGAAAGCAATACTCAAGCATATACCTAGAGAAAGAAAAAGGCAAGCATTAACTACAATAAAAAGCAACATAACCTTGGATACTTCACAACAGCTCAAATTATTCATCAAAGGGGCCTTCTTTAAATCCACTATTGAAACAATCCACCAAACAATCTGCAATGTAGCCAAAGCAAAAGACTGTATAGCTGAAATATCAGAAAAATGGAAAAAATTCTTGTACTCAACTTGGAAGGCCAGAAATAAAACATTCCTAAGGTAGAAAGAGAAATATAAAATCTCAAGGAAAAAAGAAAAACATCACAAATATGAAAAAACATCTTCAGGTTCAGCCAGATAGATAAATGAACAAGCCATCAAAGATAGCTACATAGATCTAATTAATCAATATATAAAACAATTTATTCTTGAAAACATTAACATTATATCCATCTTTTCTTTTGAACCTAGTGCTAGCTTTGCCTTGGCAAGTTAGTTCTCTCTTAGTTTGGAGTGGCAACAAGCTGTCTGGTGAATTCTTTAGAGCATCTAACTAGTCCTAAGAAGTTTAATAGCATGTATAATATTCTTTGTAATCCTTATAATGTATAGTTGTATATTACTTTATCAAGCTAATAAATAAGGCTGAGCCAGCTTAAAATATATATATATATATATATTTATAATGTTAGCCTATTTTTGTATCATTTTGTGTACTTTATTAAGATTAAAATACTGTATATACTAGAAACAATTGGAATGAGTAATTATCTTACTGTCTAGAGATTTATAGATCAATAAATAGTACAAAAATACATTTATTTATATTTTATTAAATCAAAATAGAATAATTATATAACTGTCTAATATAGGATTATCTCTTAATTCTAATTAAGCTATAAGAATTGAAAGAGTCTATGTTTTCACTCTTGGTAAAGTAATTCCAGTTATAAACCTACCTTTGAAAGTGACACTTCCTAAGGATTTGATCTATTAAATGACTTGTTGCTATTTCTTATTAGGGAGATTAATGTATCATGAACTTGTTTAAAATACTTAACACTACTGATAATGTGGTTTCTTATATGGAAAAATCTTATTAATACTTGAAAAAGAAAAAAAAAAATATTTTTTTCTGAAGGCTTGTCTTATGTCTTGGCCTATCTTGTTACTTGAATAGAGCTTAGTTTTGTATAAAGGATATTGTTTCATTCAATTTTTTACCTTTATTTAAAGCTTGTCTTATATCTTCAATATTGCACTAAGCTAAAAGCTATCTTGTTACTGGCAAGTTTCTATGAACAGTTGAGTTCTTCTTATTATGTAGCTGAATAATCTGTTTATGGTCAGATTTGCTCTTTCTTATATTCAAATATATAGTGGTGTTATGTTCTACTATATATCTATCTATACTAGACTCAAATAATTTATAGGAAATTCAGGTTTTTATAGGGCTAAAAAATAATTCAAATACATAAAGTGGTTAATAGGAGCTTGTTTGTCAATTTTGTTTAACATGTTTCATGCCAACAATCACAATCAGTGGGATTTGTACTATCCTAAATTCAGGATCAAACTGAGGTAAGCAAAATTCTCTAGAAAGCCATAAAATAAGAGCTCTTAAAGATTAACAACTAGTCAAAAGGAAAAAATAAGTTCTTTAACTAAAACAGAATCTCTATATTATCATGTTCCTCTACTTTAAGAGAATGATGACAAATAATTTATTGATGGTTCTTTTTTATTTAAGAACTTTTTTGTCATCCATAATAAAAATATGAGTTGAACTTTGCAGATCATAAGAGTTTATTTGTTTGAAGGTAATTGCAAATAAGAAGAAACAGATAATGATAACTCTTAAAGGTAACCTTCAGGTTAATTTAAGAATTTATTAGTAAGAAAGTACCAAAACTTTTTGTAAACATCTTTTTTGTATATGATTAAAGGATTTGTTAAAAGAGTTTTAATATAATGATATATTAATATTATAGTTTATATTATTTATAATTTATAAATATAACTTCAATTAAAAAATTTTACATATAAGTTTGTTGATTTTTTTTATTTTATTGTTGATAAATAATTATCAAATTTTTAATAAATAATTTTAATAAATAGTCAACAAATTTTTAATAAATAGTTATAATAAATAGTTGTTATTTTTAATAAATAGTTTTAATAAATAGTTAATAAATTATTAATAAACTATTCATAAAATTTTTAATAAATTATTAATAATTTATAATCAACTTTTTCTGACTACACACAAAAAAGACATTCACAAGAAGTTTTAATATTTCTGTACTAAAAGAGTTTTACTACTTTTCTTAAACTAACTTAAAAGTTCCTTTAGAACCTCCCCACCTTTCCTACATCTTATTTACAATCTTCTTTAGACAAACTTGACTCTTGGGGGCTGCAAAGTTCAGCTTTCACCTTTACTACTAATTGCAAGAAAGTTTCTAAAGAGAAAAGGACCAACAGTAAAGTATCTATCACCTCTTAGTTACAGTAAATAAACAACAGAAGTTTTGTTCTAGTCAAAGGACTCATTCTTCTACCTTTTGACTGATGTTGTGGCCTCTAAAAGCTACTTTTTTCATAACTTTTTGAAGAATTTTGCCTAATCCAGCTTGATTCTAAAATTTTGAATATTACAAATTTCACTAATTCTGATTGATTGATATAAAACATGTTGGACAAGATTAATAAACAAGCTTCTATTGGCCATCTCACATGTCTGAATATATTTTCTCAGCTCCATAAGAACCTGGAATCCACTATAAGTTATGTGTTGATACAAATGAATATAGAACATATTACTGATATATTGTTAAATATAAAAAAGAGTCTGTCTGACCATAGTAAAGGTTATAAGATACTTAAGTAATCTTTTTTCAAGTTAGAACTGTCTATATCCTAATTATATGTCAAATAGGTTTCAACCTCTACTGCTCAAAAAAGTCTAAACCAAAAAAAAACATGAAGCTATCAGGGATACTCAATGATAAAGCTTGTGTATAAAGCAATCTAGAAAATTTTTGTCTTATCTTCAAAAAATTCTAAGCTAAAAAACTAAAAGACTAATACTGCTATACTAATCAAAACTTGAGTCCAAAATATTAGCAGTGATGTGCGAGCCAGCTAAAATATTTGAAAGATCCTTATTGATTATTAGTATTAATGGCCACTAGTAGTATATATCAATCGTAAGGTTAAGTGCTATTCTTTTTATAAGGAATTAAATCTGAAATAAAATATACAGATAGATAAGTATATCCATATTTAGATAGAAATGAGTTTAATTAATAATATATTGAAAGACTTTCAAGTCTATTATATGAACATCAATATATTATCTGGACCTTCCTGATTACTCCCTCTCCACAAATCTTAAAACTGTATAGTCTCCCTTGTTGGCCTTCACCTAATCTCTGCAAAGACTTAATAGAAGTTTTCCCCAGACCTCTTTACAGAAGAAACCAGAATAAGACAAATATGTGTCAAGAAATAAAACTGATACACTGTACATAACTGTCCAATTTTTCTTTTTCTTTTATTTTTATTTTATGATACTGGTACACTTTAAAGATGCTGATTTTTCTTTGGTAAAAGAAAAAACAATAAGCCTCAAAGTAGCTTTAGAAATAACTTTAACTTATCATTATCTTTATCAATCCCAAATATACACTTATATATCTACACTCAGTGCAATGTAAACTTGTAATTTGGAAATCAATAAAGTTATATATAAGCCTGTCAAAAAAAAAAAAATTAATAATTTATTATCAAATTTTTGACAAATTGTTAATAAAATTTTTGATAGATTTTACTAAATAGTTAATGAATTATTTAATAAATTGTTAATGGATTTTTGAATGAATGATTAATAGATTATTATTATTTATTTTTTAATTTGCCATTAGGCTAACACAGTTTATTTTTTTTTAACCCTCTGTTAGGCTAGTTATGTGTACTTTATTAAATATTTATAAACTGTACATATAATATAAGTCACTAAAGCTAAAAAATACTAACTAGCTCACTCGTCTTTATAATTACTATTCTAAGTACAACTTTGGAAGTAATTTATTGCTCTATTAGGAGTTCAGGTAAAAACTCTTTCAACTTTTAATATCATTGTCTACAGATCACTATTGCAAATTACTCTTTAAGTTCTGACATTACTCAAAATCTAACTATCTCATTCCAAATCTAACCTCTCTTAATATAATATTTTTTAGGTCTTTATCTTCTAATCTTCCTTCCTCCAATATCAGAGTTTTCCTTTCCAGTTATATAGTTTTGGTACCTAAAAGGTTAGGGGGTCTTTTTATCTTATCTTTCTTTTGGATTCCTTGCAATCTTTTCCATTTTATCATCTTTTCATATCTTGTATTCCAAACTTTTTTCTAGAACTGATTACAAGTCATACTTTGCAGCTTCTTGATCCATTTTCTTGCTTCTTTTTCAATGTTTTTACCATGGCATTTAAAGTCTGCCATCTCAAGAATGAATTTGCTTCTTATTAATCCTGTAAAGAAACCTAGCATATCCTGACTAGTTGCTGTGAACTGTTCTACTAGCCTGGATGTCCACTTGTGTACTTCACACATTCTTTCACTATCATTTACTATTAATCTAGTATTTTTCTCTTCTACTTCCTTTTTCCTTTCCTGTGAAAGTTTTCTGAAATTCATCAGAACTCCTTCAAGATCTTTATTTCATATCTTCTTATCTATTTCTTATATGCTGGATATTCTAGCAAGTGATTAATTGTTTCTTCCTCCTGAAAATCATATGTAGTACATTTCACTTGCTTGTATAGGTCTGGCCTTCTTATTGTCAATTTACTCAATGTTGGTAGCTCATTATTCATTAACTTGATTAGGAAGCTTTTTTTTTGACAATCTTTGAAAGATATATTCCACATATGGCTATTCTTCTCTCCCATACTAGATTCTATGTATGGCCTTGTTGTTCTTGAATTTGATGGCTCCATTTCCTTTCTGTTCTGCTTTGTAATGTTCACTAATATGCTGTAGTCTTATTATTCATTTTTTTGATAAATTGTCTTATAAGATTATCTAAAGTTTTGTTCTGCCACTTGATTTCTGTAAAGATTTTGTATGAGATGAAATTTTTTCATTCTATTACTGGAAGTTTAAAAGCATCTTTGGCTAGAGTATCTGCTTCATCATTATGGGAGTCTTGAAAATATGCATTGATCTTGATAAGCTTCAGATCTAAATCTTTTTTCTTGACCAGCTCTATCATTCATATCCATAATGACCAGTTTTTATCCTTTAACCATCTTTTATATGTTCTTTTTGGATCATCTTTCTTAATTATTTTCTACTTTGAGATACAGGCTTGACTATCTATAGAAATTTTAATTGAGCTACCTATTAAAACTACTAGAAGTATTGTGACTATTGCTGTTAGTTCTACATGTGTGGATAAGGGCCAACTGTCTACCCCTGTTTGAAATTTGCTTTCTTTTTCTGTATCACTTATTTGGATTCATACTACTTCCATTTTCATATTGTCACAGCCAGGATTTATTAGTGATCCATCTGAATAAAAGGTTAACTTTTGTTTGGATTCTAGATTATACTGGATTATTTCTATTAGGTGATCTTGATATACTTCTTTTTTAACATTTTTTTTAATGATCATTTCTTCCAACTTTCTATATTTAAATAATCCATCTTGATACCTTGGAAAGTGGACTGCTGGAATTGTTCCTGCAAACTCTGTATAAATACTTGATTGCTATCTATTGTTTTTCTAATTGCTCTTTCCAAAGATATTGTGAGATATGGAATTGTTAGTATCTGGGCTCTTCTAGTACTTTTTCTTGTATTAATATATGATATCATATATATCTCTTCTATATATTCCTTCATGATATAACTCTATTCTTGAATAAAACCTTCTGAGCAACCCATACATTTAATTAGCTTTGTTTCTTAACCATTTTCACTATTCTGGTACTTGTGGTGTTCAATTTTTGCTTTTCTCTTAGATTCTTCTTGTAATAGTTTTTTCCATATTAGTGGATGATTGGCATTCTTTTTAATTATCCATATTTTTTGTCTCTTGTCATGGTTAGGACTGACTATAAAATATGTTGATTCCTATTTTAACCAATCTATTTTCCACAACTTTATAAGTTGATTTAAATTATCTTTGGAAAACATTCTACTTATGCTTAAGAACCATTCTGAAATAGGATCTTTGCCAGTTTTTTGGATGAGTTAGAGCATGTATCAATTTATCACTTCATTTGCTTTATAGTCGATGAACTGATCTATAGTATATACTGTATATTAACCTATTGTTTCTTAGTGATAGTATGGTTTTATTATATTTCTCAAGTGAGAGATATTCTCAAATCAGACTATTTTCTTTTTTCCATTCAAAGATATCATGCTATTTTCAACTTTGAAAAATAATTTTCATATCTCTAACTAACTTAATTATTTGAAACAAAAAGTTGTCTTTGTCTATAAGATGGTCTAATGAGTCACAAATCAGCAGGTTAAGTGATTCCCAATATTGATTTGTGCTTGTTTGAGCCTTATTATTGTTGTGATTCCTGTTGGTCCAAGATCATTCAATCTATTGCACAATCCTGTTATCTGACTTTTTTTTTTTTGTAGCATCTAGATACTCTTCAAATTATGTATCTTTGGGTGGGAATAGATCTGTATAATAAACTTTTTGGTTTGAAGAGTTTTCTGTATGCTGCTGTTAACGTGTTACATATTTTCCAGAACAATATGCTATGCTACATTTTAAATTCTATCCTTACTATTAATACCCTATTTAAAATATAAAGTGTCTACTTATCCATCACCTTTTTATTTTTGAGAGCTTTAGCAATTACACGAATTTCTTTAAGCACTCTTTCCTTTAGTTTGATCGAAATCTTTTGATTACCTATCCAAATTTTTAGAAATCTTGCTTGATCTGTTCTGTTAAGCTCTTTGACTATTTCTTTTTTAATGCCTATCTAGACTTCTTCTGGATAACAGTTAGGATTGTTAATAGTAACTAAAACTGATTTGTTACTATTGATTTGAGAGTCATTGGTCCTATAAAAGATTCTTGCTATCTCCAAGATCTTTTCCATATCTTCTTTAGATCTTGTTATCCATGTTATATTATTTATAAAGGCTATTACAGCATATCTTGATTTTAACTTTTCAATCATGGGATCATTGAAGTCTGAATTTCAAGTAACTGACATTTTATATCCTCTATTTGTGTTATTTTGGATTTTGCATAATAAAGGGTCATAGAAGATTTTTCACATTAATGGTGAAATGGTCTCTTCTTGATCGATTCTATCTCCTGCTTTTATAGAATTGGTAAGATCATCTTCAAATATAACTTTGAATTCTCTATTTTTGAAAAGGCTCATCATGATCTTGATAAAACCTTTCAGTATCTTGATTATTTCCATCACTTTTATTAGCATATCCAGACTAATAGTATTATAAGCTTTGGCTGTGTCTTGGAACAATATCCATAGCTCTTTTTTGTTCTCTCTCACATCTTTGCAAATATTATTCAAAATTTAGATTGATTCTACCATACTTTCTCCTGGTAACCCTGCATAGTTAGATCCTATGAGGATATTATTGATCTTACAAATATTCCATATTCTGTTGATCAAAACTTTGGTGAAACTCTTTTCAGTGATCTCCAATAATATGATAGGTCTCATATTTAAAAGTTCACAATTCCAGGGCTTTGGCTTGGCTATAGGATATATATGGCTTTGCCTTCAGAATATAGAAGTAACTTCCTATTTCAAGAAGTTGTTAAGCATTTTTCTCAGGTATTCCTTTCCATTCTGGCTTAATTTCTTTAGTATTTTATAGCTAATCTGAGATTTGTTTGGAGCCTTGTTATTGGGAAGCATCTTGAGTATTTCACATAATTCTTCTTATGAGATTGGTTCAAAAAAGTTTTTATATCAGCTCTTTTGAATATAGTTCCTGGGATTGTATTCCTCTTTTCAATCTTCTGTCAGGTTATCAAAATTGACTTCTCTTCTCTTGAAGGCTTTTAAGTAATATTATTTTATATCTTTTTCAATTTCATGTTTTTATGTTATTATATATTTGATATCATCTTGTCTGATTTTCCTATCTAATATAATCTTATCTCTTTCTTTATTGATTAAGGAGCTTACCATTCTTCTTTGATTGTTTTTTAAATCATCACATCTTTGTTCTAATATGATTTTAATAATATTTTTTGTCTTTTGACTTCAAATCTTTGACTAATAAACTTTAGACCTTTTATTGCATCTTGGATATCCTTTTTTAATAATATCCAGGATATATTAAAGATATTATATTGTATACAATAATTTTCAATCTGATAATATAGATTGTAAATGGCATTATGTTTCTTTATTGCCTTACAAAGGTTTTGTAACTTTTTTATTTCTTTCGATGTTTCAGCTTTTGTGAAAAGTTCTTTTAGTTGCAAGGCTTTTCTGTATTTAATAAATTCAGGGCTATGTCTATTATTTTTTTCTTTATGTAATATGATCTTTTTAGTTTTAAGATTGTTGAAAGCTGCTTTATATATCTGTTCTTCAAAAACTTTTCAAATCTTATCTGTGAATTTTTCTTTTTTGTTTACTTCAGGTTCTTCTAGAAGAAGAGATTTGAGTTTCATCTTAAACTTATAATCTAAGTTTTCTTGATAGGCTTGCCACTGTTCTGATGAAGATACTTTTATATTGATTTATCTTTTGTTTTGTGTTTTTGATTTGATAGTTGGGCTTCTTGTAAAAAGGTCTTCATAATGGAAAATAATTATAAACATAATATGATCACTCCTTATAACTTATTGTATTTCTTGATTATCAAATCACAGTAATAGATATCTTGTTAGGCCTTGTGATATCCAAATATAATTAATTCTACTACTGTTTGTGGCATTCCACTGTATTGGGATTTTATTTTTGCCTTCCCATACTGTTTGGGTATTTATAAAGTCCTATTTATCCAAAAAGTTGAACAGTGGAATTTCAGAATATCAAGAAGCTCTGAACCTAGCCTTGGAGGATGTTGTTCTATTTTCTGATGGATTATAAGCAGCATTGAAATTCTCTATTACTAATTATATAAAAGCTTTGTCTCTACTTCCTTTTGATAAGACTGAATGAATCTCTCTTGTACCTTTTTATATCATTGTTTGTCTAAAAGAATATAAATCTGTATAATACAGACTTTTTTTTTTCATAAGGAAGTTAACTGCTATTATATAACCTTTCTCCTCTTCTATTGATACTATTTTCTTTTTCAAATCTTTCCTAATTAGGAGGATGACTCCTGCTCCAAATGGTATGTCTTTATTGATACTATAGAAATGTTTATAGGCTTTTTGATTTCCAAAAGTCTATTTTGTATTGGTTTGGGTCAACTTAGTTTCGCATATTCCTATTATACCTATTTCTTGATCTTGTATCTCTTCAATAAGACTTTGTTTATTTGCCTTGTCTATTGCATCTCTGATATTGTGTGTATCTATTCTTATTACTCTTTTCTTGATATCATCTTCTTTTGTATTCTTTATTTGCTCATCTATATTTTGACTTCTCAAAAAGGTAATATATTTATTCTATAGGAATTTATATATATTTAGGTTACCACCTTGTTCTATAGCTTTATTTAAATCTATTGTTTGTACTTTGCCCTTGTTATAAATCTTATTTGAGGGAGAACCAGGCTCTTTCTTCTTATATCTATCTTAATTAACTGGTTTGATATTTTAGAAGTAGTCAGCCCATCCTGGCCCTCCTCTTCTTTGTTGACTGAATATTGATTTGCCTTCAAGCTTGGCAATTTTTCTATTCAGTTTTCTAGATTTATCAATATTTTGCTTATCTTCAAACTCTAGTTTATTGTATTGTCTTCTATTTAGATTTTCTGATAGACTTCTAGGGTTTTCTAATGGTATCCTATTACTTCCTATCATTGAACAACCTAGGGTTCTATGGTGTCTTTGTAGGGTGTTACCATTCTGACCTTGATATCTTTTCCTTTGATTAGTTGATCACTTATATTCAATAGTTGTATTAGAGCTTATTGATTCACTGTTCGATAGTAAATTTGATATAGGTTCAGTATTTGTTTCTACTGTTTTATGCCCCAGTCTTCCTTTTAATCTTTCAATTCTAGGTTTAGAACCCCTTATAGTTTCTTCTGTAGCTTTTACATTTCAAGATAGTCTTAGTCCCTACAAGAAACTATACTGCTTGCAAGCTCTTGTTAGTACTTCTTTTGTTGCAAAGTATACTACTGTAAAGTTTTGCTTTTTCAATATATGAGAGTTTCTTGATGTATAACAGGTCTTAGCTTCTGTACCATTAAGTGTCCTGGCTATCAAACTTGAGAGTATTCTATTTGTGTCTAAGAGCCTGGCTAAGTATTTGTTTTATTAAATCAAAACCTCATTTATTTCTTTATCGATCAGTTCTTCTTTAGTGAAGATTATTCTTGTCATTTCTATTCCAAGTAGCATCATCCATATTTCTTCAGGATTGGTTTTGAAGTATTTATGCCAGGTCTTTACTCTGGTTTTTGTTTTTACCTTATAGATATCAATATTTTTAACATTCCCATATCTTTTTAGGTATTCTTTTATATAGCTTTTGAAGAGTTTGTAATTCACATTCACTAGACTTACATACCATATGTCTTTGCTTTCTTCTGGATTGTAAGTTCAAAATATCTTTTTCTCTATCTTGTCTATAGTTGATTGATCTATGTGTTCTTCTTTTCTTGATTTAGTCGTTGGAGACTAAAGACTTCTTTCTTTTTGTTTTTCTCTTCTAAGCATTTAAGGAGATCTTTTTTTTCTTTAAAGTGAAGAATCAGCCATTCATTGCTGTTAATTAAGCTTTTATGAAGAAGGTTTTGTTTATCCTGAGATAGTTTTAAGGCATTGCACAGATAGGCTCTAGATTCCTTTTCTGAGCTTCCT
This sequence comes from Acaulospora colombiana, assembly GCA_910592055.1. Classification (NCBI taxonomy): domain Eukaryota; kingdom Fungi; phylum Glomeromycota; class Glomeromycetes; order Diversisporales; family Acaulosporaceae; genus Acaulospora; species Acaulospora colombiana. The sequence continues at coordinate 13,231 of CAJVPT010000033.1, forward strand.
AAAATATTTGCTATCATGGCTCATAATTGATATGCTCCTTTTTTATTTATGTAATATGGATTTGAAGTGGGATTTGCAGCTCTATTTCTTGTACTGAATGAGCTACATTTACTTATATTTTATCCTTTGATCTTTTCTCTTAGTATTTTGAATTCTATTTTCTAATCTATCTCTTCTTGTTCTTGAATATTAGATATTGTGTTCTCATTATCTACAGTTAGATCATTTTCTACCTAAGTAATGATCTCTATGAAAAGGGTTTTTATGTTTTTTGGTATATATTTTTCTTTTTTGATAATTTCAAGAAGTTTATTTTCGATATATAGTTAAAGCAAATCCTCTTTTTTTCCTTTCCCAAGCTTCCAAAGGTAGGTTATATATTTTATTAAGATTTATTCTTTATGAAATATTATCTTGTCTACTCCTAATATACTTGCAATATTACTATCAAGTATCGTATAGGTTTTTGGGACTAGTGCTTCTTCTCCCACTTGAATAGTGGCTTGCCCCTGTTTGACTATTTGTTGTGTAGCCCATAGTTTATTATATTTGTTATACTTTCTTGCAAGTTAAATTAGAGTATCAATAATATCCTTTTCTTTATTATCTATTATTTATAGAATCTTCTCTGTCTTATTCATTATGCATATGAAAGGTAGCTAATAGAATATAAATCACATAGTGTTGTTAAAGTCACATGAAGTGAAAAAATATTTTATATATTTTGCTTCTAGTTTTAGTAATTTCCTATTTTGATTTGTGTTTTGATTTTGTTTTGATCAGATACATGTTATTTATCCCTTCTTTATCTAATATTGTTTATTTGTTTATACTAGTTTGTAATATTGTATTACAGATCCCTGTTGTTTTGTTTATATCAATCACATCCTATAATAATGTTGTGATTGAGGATCTTGTCAAATCTATTCACTCTTGTTGTACTATTGTAATAGATCTTTGTCGAACTTGTTTTAATAATAAGTTTATATACTCTGGCTAGGTGTTTTGATGTTTGCAGAGTGGGATATGCATGTTAGACTGTTTAGACCTGGGAAGCTTTAATGTCCTTCTGGGTTTTAAGGGATTGGAGGTTTGCTTGATTTATCGAGCAAATCTATTTTCTTAAGATTCCTTGTAGTATCAAGAAAGGTGTTAACCTGTACTGACCTGACTGCAAGCACTGTGAAGTTGATATTGGCTCCCCTTTTCTGACTATAAATCAGTTTATATTAGTTTCTTTTCTTCTTTTTAAAAAAGAAGAAAAGGCCAAAGTTGTTGTTGTATATATATTTTCCAACAATTTACTGCTTTAGGGCTATGCACAAAATATTGTTTTATATTAAGATAACTGTTATATGCTAGTGTTGCAAGAATATGTGTCTTAAATTATAAATGTTTCTCTTTTCTTGGGTAAATTGCCTAAAAAAAATTTTTTTAAGTATCTGAGAGATTTGTGGAAAAAGTTTTTTTTTTTTAGGCTAACACAACTTATCTTTATTATATATTTTAAAAATATTATACAATTTAAAAGATTTTGATATGACAACTCACTTGTCTTAAAAGTTTAACTTCTCTAAATACAACTTAAGAGATAATATTTTGCTTTCTTAATAACTTGGATTATTCTTTAGTTATAAAGTTCATTGCTTACAGGTCATCACTGTAAATCATCCAAAATTCTAAATAGCAGATTAAATATCTAATTACTTTTTTTTTTTCACTATTCATCTTTCAATAATCTCTGCAAGTTTATACCTTTGGATTGTTCTTTATATAATATCTTGTGTGATAGAAAACTATTTTTTTTTTTGAATTTTTTGTATTTTTAAACTTGTTCTTTGGAACTTAATATTGTTTAGATCTTCTATCAATACTCAAAGTCTTTTACCATTCAATTATTACTTTGCAGTATTCATTTCAAATCTTTTTCTTAAAATTCTTTTGCATTTATTGGCACAGTCTTCCTATAACTTTCTTTGTAATAAGTAGTTTTATCTTGTAGTATAATTTAAGGAAGTCTTCAATATCTTTCATTTTGTCTTTATGTATATATCCACATATTATTTTATAAAGGCTCTGTTCTTGTTGCTATATCTCATTAAGCCATATAACAACTACTTGATATATAGCTTCTTGATCTTCATCCTTGACCTCTACTTAATCAATAATATATTGAACTAACTTCTTACTTGCTGTCTAGTCTTTCAAAGCTTGTTGCTGAATATAAGAACAGATAATCAATTGTTTTTTCATAAAATCTATATCTTATGCAAGTAATTGATTTATAAACTTCTGATTTTTATTTCTTGAGTATCTGTAATATCAAAAGTTCATCATAAATAAGATTCACCAAAAAGCTTTTGTTCTTGTTATTCTTGAAAAATGTATACAATATATAATATATATTAAATTGACTTCAAAAGATTGTCTAGTTTATTTTGGTTTTTTTCTTTTACTCCATTTATTTTGAATTTGTCTTTGATTACTCTAGTCGAGACTAATCTTTCTATGATTCTATCCTTTAATAAACTTCTAGATATCAATATCAATAGTTAGACCTTTTCATGTAGCTATAGAAAAAATTGCATCTATTTTATTTTTTAGTTAATTTTGCAAGCGTATCTGCTATATTGTTGAAATAATCTTCTTTATGTGTATAGACTTTTTTTAATGTTAAGGTAAGACTTTTTTTCTTAACTAGATTTCTTATTCTTGTTCAAAGTGATCAGTTAACTATTTTAATCCATTTTCTAAATAACATAAATAGTTATAATTATATGGTATTCCATATTATAATAACTATTTTGTAGTCTGTAAAGATAGTGACATTAGTATCTTGAGATAAAATATAGATTACTATCAATGTAGCTAGTATTTCTACTCTTGCTACTGAAGACTATAGTAGTCTTCCTGCTGAAAATTGGTTGATGATAGTATTGTCTTGAGTTTGAATCCAAGTGAAACCTATCTGGTACTCTGTTTCCATATTTTTTGTTTCTTTCTTAAAAAACTCATTAGCATATAAAATAAAGTTTTTATGTCCATTGTTTTGATTAAATCTAAAAGTATCAGTAAGTTCTCTAATATATTCTTTTGAGTAGATGGTCTATTCTATTAATGTAATATGTCAGTTCACTATCACTACTTTTTTATATGTTGTTGCTACATTTCCGATATCAGATCTGTATTGTTTTGAATTGTCAGGTATTCAATCTGTTGGGTTGCCAGGAAGCAATAGTGATTTTCTTATCTATGTATTTTTAGACTTGTTGAGTTGAGATAGGAGATATGTTTCTGAATATGAAACTATTGTTATTAGCTTAAATAGATTTGGATGACATAGAATCAAATTATCAGTATGATTATAACTGAGCTGATATGAAGTAAAAATTATATTTTCTTGAGCTTTCTTGACTTTTCCTATTATATTTTTTGATAGATTGGTAATAATTTTCCAGTAAGTCTTTTTTTTATTCAGTATATTTGATAATTGTTCTGTTTAGATTTCATAATTGTATCATTCTAAATTTCTGAATAAGCTTTTGAGCAAATTCTATTTTTCTGTGATCTGAAAAAAAACTTGTTTATATTATCTAAGAATACGACCTTTTTTATTTCAAAAAAATATTTGAACTACTTTCTATTTTTTAATTGTTCCTATAGTTGAATTAATTAATTGATCCAAAAACATTTTATTGTATTTCTTAAGGGAAGCTATAGCCTTTTTATAGTTATATTCCTCAAGAATTGACTTAATAGAAAGTAAACCACTCTTGACTTGGAAAAGATCTTTTCATTTCTAACTTTGATATATAATTTGAAGTTTATTAACAAGGACCAAAGTGGTAGTAGTAAAGTTATCTTTTTCAGAAAAAGCAGTTTTTGTTGAATGTTCAAAGATATTTTTAGACTTTCATTATTTTAATTTATTCTATTTGAGATAGATAATTATTACTATTCCTGGATTTTTAGAATTGTTCAACTGACAGAAAAGAGAGGTTATATAATTTTCAAGTTGGATTTCTTATATATTCTTGAGGCTTAATATCTTCTTATTATGAATATAACTATTTGACATTGTGCTACAGATGAGAGCTTTGTTCATAAAAGTTTTTTTATATATTGCTATAAGTTTGTTGTATATCTTTTCCCCAATATATATGTACTGTATACAATATTCTATCTGGGAAATCAGAACTCTATTGATAATATATTGGATATGTTTTTTTGTTATAGTTTTTTTACTAATCACTTGATTTATAGATTTATAGCTTTTAGCAAGTTAATTATATTTTTTGCTATTGTGTTTTCTTTTAAACTAAACTCTTAAGAATTATATCTAATCATCTTTGCTTATTTCCTTGACTTCTATTTGTCAGTATCAGCATGAACTATTTCAGTTTCCAGCTTATTTCAATTTATTGTGAGCAAAATTGATTACTTGCTATTAATCTATAAATTATTACTATATAGAGTTTTCTGATTTTTTTTAAAATGTTCTCTATATTTTGCTTAGATCTAGCTATTCAATTTGTATCATCCATATATGCAATGATTGCTTGTCTAATAGATAGTTCTTCTTAATTTTTGATATCTAGAAGTTAAATATCTACTCTTCTTTTATAGTATATCTATAATTCTGTTTATTTTGAATTTTCAGAGCAATGGATTATAGAAAATTTCTCAAAGTAATAGAGATGTTGTTTCCTTTGATCAATACCATCCCCTTCTATAAATGGATCAGAAAGTCCAGTAGAAAGAATAGTATGAATTTTCTGTTCTTAAAAAGATTGATAAGCAGTTGTCTTGTTATTAATGAAATTTGAATTCTTGATATTGTCTTTTTCAATATTCCAAGACTAATTGTATTATAGACTTTTGTTATGTCTTGAAAAAGTACCTATAGTTCTTTTCTTTTTTCTCTAACCTCTTTATATATACTGTTCAGAAGTTAAATAAATTTAGAGTACTCTCTCTCTGTAAGTTTGCAAAGTTTGATTCTTGCAAGATATCATACTTTGTGAAAATAGTTACCAAGTATTTAGTCATTATTTTAATAAAGCAAAGTCTTGCTTTTCAGTAACACAATTGATCTGATATTTCAAAGTTCACAGTACTATGGTTTAGACTTAGATATTAAATATAAATTACTGCTTTTCTATTTCTTGAGTATTTGATTATTTTCAAGGATCATATTAAAAAGCTGTACTAATATAGCTTTTTCTTTTGAACCTAAATTCTTTAGTATCTTGTAAGTAATCTGTGAAGGACCAGATATCTTTTTGTTGGGAAGACTTCTTAGTGTTTTATTAAGTTTTTCTATGGAAATTTCTTCTTTTAAAAGGAGGTACTATTTTGGTTTAATCCATTCTTTGGACTGATATTCTGCTTTTCAATTGAGATCTTCTTTGAAGTTAAATTTTTTTTTCTTGAAAACTTTTTGGTAATAAGTCTTGACTTGCTGATTAATAGTTTATGGATTTATAGTTATATATGTTAAACCCTTACAGTCTTATATTAAAAGTCTATTAATCACTATTTTGAATCATTTTCTATTATGGATACAATTCAGCATTTATTTTTGATTGCTTTTGAGATCCTCACATTTGATTTCAAGAACATATTTAATTTGATTTTTGATATAAAGACTTTCTTTTTTTTTACAAATTATATATAAGATCAATTCTAATTTAACAATTTGTTTTAGCTATATTTCAACATCAATAGAATTTTGAGGAAATAACAAGTCTTAGATAAATATATTATCACTTAGAATATGAAATTTATTGATCACTGTTGAAATCTCTTTTTTAATAAAAGCTTTTTTAAGTATTCTATTAGCTTTTCTATATGTCTTAAAGTCATGTTTAGAGATAGTACTCTCAATTTTGGATTTTTTTTTGAAGTTAGAATATATTCTTTTTTTTTTTTAGAGTCTTAAAGACACTCTTAATAATAATAGATTCTAACAGGTACCAGGTCTTATCCAGTATTTGTAATATATTGAAGTTATTTGAGAGCTCTATATATACTTGGTTTTTAAAATTAATATCTGTCCAGGTTCTAGACTTTTTCCACTGGATATTTGTAGAGTTAGTAATATCTGGGATTTTAATCCTTTAGTTCTTTATGGTTCCTACTTCTTTTTTCTTAAGCAAGTTGTCAATTGTTAAATAAACCATTAGAAGTGTATAGTTACTACTGGTTGAAGTTTCTATTGATATATTATAAAAATCCTGTAAATTTTCAAGACCCAGTTTAGCTATGGCCCAGATATAGTCAATTTTGCTATAAACTAACTTTTATTCGATTATATAAAAGTATTGTTGTTTTCTTTTTCTTAAAGTCTTTAAATATTTATAAAATTCTAGTCCTTTAAAAAGATAAATAATCCAATTTCAGCTCTTTTGTATCTGGTATATATTATGTTATTAACAGGAGACCAATCTGTTGTAAAATCAATTATAGCATTAAAATCTTTATTAATAATTACTTAAAATTCTTTTTTCTATTTTTTATGAATTTTCTTCTATAAGATTTGTTACATATGCCTACTTTCTTTCTTGTTAGAAGGTAAATAAACTTAAAATATTGCAGGTTTACTTTTTACTGATAAGAAGCTAGCTTCTATTATATAACCTTCTATTTTGTCTATACATGTTAGCTTTCTTTCATATTTCTTTTTAATTAAAAGATCTATTCCAGAGCTCTAGGTCTACTATCATTGCTATTATGAAAGAACTTATATGTTTCTTGAAATTTGAATACAAATGTATCAGATCACAATACAAGTTTTATTTCATAAATATCAAGAATATCAATATCTATCTTTTGGATTTTTTTCAAAACCTTTATTGATTAAAAATTGTATTAATACCTTTTATATTGTGTATTTCTATAGTTATAATATTATTAATAGATAATTTGATATCATTATTTTGATAAAGGGTATAGTTTTTTGATATTTTGATAGTATTGAATTTTATTGTTGAGATGAAGTTATCTAAGGAGCTTGTATTATTTGAAAATTTATTGTTATTTATATCATAGTTTATTGCATTTACTATTGGATTTATTATTTCTTGAGAAGAGCTATATTCTTTTTGAAAATCCAGTTATTTATCAAGGAATTGTGATTGAACTAGTATGCTTTATAATCATCAAGTTTCTTATTTGCATTCTGGCCAAAAACATTTTTTGAATTGTTGCTCTATTCTACTTATTTTTGTATTTATTTTTTCAAATTAGTTAAAATCTGTTGTCAAAAAGTAGATCCATTGTTTTCAAAGTCTAAACTGTCTGAACTTCTGAATTTTTAATTAGTCTTTTGATTCCATCTTTTGTTTAAGTTGATGGATTCATTATTACTACCTGTTAGTTGAGCATATCCAGCTCTTTTGGATCTAAGTTCTTGACTTGTTTTGGTTGTATATATAGCTAGTTTACTCCTGATCTAAATATATGATTTATTTATATTATTGTTGGATTCATCAACTTTTTTTCTAGAGTTGGGTTTTCATCTTGATTTTCTATTATATCTAATATTAGTTCTCCCTATTCCTCCATCTATCTGTTTAGTATTTGATTGTATTGATTCATTATTTGATTCCAAAGTCTTCTTATAATATTGTTTATCAGATAAAAGGTCTTGCTCTTTTCTAAAATATTCTTTAACACTTCATATAAATTTATAGTCATGTATGAAAATATATTGCTTTAGAGCTTTTTTCAAATCTTGAGATGATACAAAACATATAACAATGTAGTCTTACCTTCTAAGTGTAAGTGGGTTTTTGAAAGTAAAGCATGTTTTGGCCTTAGTATGTCTAATTGTTCAAGTCACTAAACTAGTTGTAGTATTATAAGTACCATATAGTCTTAGAGATCGAGAGTTGTATTGCTTGATGGTTTGATTAATTTTTTCCTTATCTGGTTTATGTTGAGTGAAGATAACTTTAATAATTTCTTTATTAATATAAATCATCCATTCCTACTCTAAATTCTTGAACTGTTGATGAGATATGATGTGGGCTTTTATTTTTCTTTAAGAATGTGAGTAATTATAAATATAAATATTTATTGTATTTTTATATTTTAATAAAGTAACTTTAATCTCTTGATATGAGTGATTTCAATCAATATCAACTAAAGTAACTACTAATAAGGACTTGTCTTCTTTAATTATTATGTTGAAGAATCTTTTTAAGTATCAAATTCTTGAAGTTCATCTATTTTTTCATCTCCAGAAAAATGATGTTAAAGTTTACTTCTTCTTTTTTATTGACTTTTTCTAAGTATTACAATATATTCTTTTTTCTCACAATAGAATATAGTTCAAGCATTTCTATTGAGAAAGTTCTTCTTAAAAGATTGAAAGTCTTTTAATAGACTTAGTATATTTTAAAGATATTTTATTTCCTTATTTTCTGATTCTCCTAAAAGCCTAGATATAAGAATCTTTATTTTGTATTTATCATTTTCTTTAATATAAAAGGGATTAATACTGGATAGAGGTAATTTATTTCTTGTCTCATAGGCAAATTGTTCTGCAATATTATTTTCTTTAACCTTTTCTATAATCTCCTCTATTTCTATTTGGTCTTCTACTTTCTTATTATCCATTTCTATTTCAATATTACTAGGAATTTTTACTATTGTGATTAATTAAATATTCATGTCATTTTTCAGATCTATTTTATTAGGATTGTTATTCATAATAGATTGGCTGTTGATATTTCATAAAATATGTATTGTGATTGTTTTTTCTGCTCGATTAGATCAAAATATCTGTTTTCTAAATATGGTACTAGAAGATCTTTATTTTTTTCTTGTCCTTAAGTCCATAGATATAGGATATGTTGCTTAAGAATTGTAGCTTTAACAAAGGTAGTCTAATTGACATTTGGAATTTAAGCAATAATGCTATTCAAGATTGAGTATCTGTTTGATTCAAGGGTAAGGTCCTGCATATTTTTAGAGTAGCAGCTATATTGAAAATAACTTATGTTGTCCAAAGTTTGTTATGTTGGTCTTATTTGTTTGATAGTTGAATCAGTATATTTATAATATATGTATACTTTTCTTTTTTTCATAACTTGCATTATCCTATGTCTTTTCATTGACATATTTAGATTATATGATACAGAAAAACTTATTGACTGTTTTGATAAATAATGTAGTCTAAAATTTATGTGTCACTAAAATAAACTGCTATTGTTTTGCTATCGCAAATCTTATTTGAAGATGATTAACTTTGTTTATCAAATCTAAAAATAGATATGATATAAGGGATTGTAAATAAAACACATTTGTTTTGAAGTTTATATTTGTTATGTGAGCTTATTGTTGTGAAATCACATATATGACAGATTTTATATTACATGTTTTAGATATAATCAATTTTTAAGTTGTTTGAAGCTCTATCTTGTTGAGCAAAAGAGGCTTGGACATCCTTCTAGATGTTATAAATCTTGAGCTTAACCTGATTTATTGATTTGAGTTATTGTTTACAAGACTTTTCATGATATCAAGAAAGATTTACCTTGCACTGGCCTTGTTGAGAGCTTGTGAAGTTGAGATTGAGCCTCAAAAAGCTTACTGTAAATCAGTATTCTTATATTTTTTTTCCTCTATAAAAAAGAAATTTTGTACAGGAAAGATAGATTTTCTTTGAATCTACTTAATATTTGTTGTTAATTAGTTATATATAGTATAAAGCTTGCTTGAGAACAAAGATTTTTGTGTGTAAAAGTGTTTTTTTTGTGTATATGAAACTAGCTTTTCTTGTTTTTCAATAAAATTATCAAAAAGTAAATTGTTAAGAAAACTAGGGATTAGCAGAAAAAGAAGGATTAATAGATTATAAATATGTTAATTTTTATAATATTTATAATCAAATTATATAATTGCTGATTTATTTATATTATTAATTTACCAAATTATTTATTTTTTGCTAAATATTATATAAGTAACAATATATCAAATAATTTTTTTTTTTACTAGTCTTAATTATATGTTTATATTATAAAAAATTAAAATTATTTATAGTTATATATATCTGCAATATGACTTGCAAACTATGAAGTTAGCCATTAAAAAAGTTTTTACCTAAACTATTAATAGAGTAAAAAATCACTTTCAAAGTTGTACTTAGAGTTTTAGAAAATTTATAAAATAGAGACAAGGGAATTAGATAGAGATTTAGTTTTAGCAAAGCATTATAAATATAAAGTATATAAATGTTTAATAAAGTCCATATATTTAGTTTAACTAAAAAATTTTTTTAAAAAAAAATTATCTATAGTTATATGTATATAGTTTGAAACAAAATTTTTTATCCTTATTTTTTTATTTTATTTTTATATATAATTTAATAATATTTTTTTAGATTAATATGACTTGTTTTTTTTTTTGAGTACTTATAGCTAAACTAAATTGCAATTTATTAATTAATTGAAAACATAAATATATTTTTATTCAATTGGTATACTATATATTATAGTAAAATATCAATGTTAAATCTAATTAACTTATTAAACAATAATAGTTTCTAAGTTTGGGTTTAAGAATAATATTTTATTTTATAGTAGTCTTTGAATAAATATTTTTCTAGTTCATTACTTTATTGTCATTAGATTGTTATTACTGAATTTTCTATTAAGTCACTGAAATATAGAAAACTACAAAAAGGTTAAATTGGAAAAAAAACAAGTATATATCTAAAAATATCCAAATGAACTTATAAGAAAATAAAAAAATAAAAAAAAATTATTTGGCTTTTTTCAAAAATCTACTTCTTAAAATTTTTTCTTAATAAGAAATACCTGATTAATATATTTTTTCTTTTTTTGACTATCTAAAAAACTTATCTATTCTAAATCTTGATTTTCTTCTTATATATTATTTAAGGAAACTTATTATCTAGTAGAAGTTTTTAGTTTTAAAAATATACTTGATTAAAATCTTCTTTAAACAATAATTTTTTATTTATTTATATTAGATAGATAACTTATAATATATTTCAGGTTCTTATGTGACTCAATAGGAATTATTTCATGTTGTTTTAGTATGATATTTTTTAACAACTATGTTTAGTTAAAGAAATTTTACTGGTAAACATTCTCTATTATTCAAAAAGTTAAATTCCCCAATAATCTTTTTACTTTATAATGGTAAAAGAGTTTTGAAAGAGATGAAAATCCTTATTGATTATGATGTTTTTCAACAACTTTTGAAAAAATATATTTTCAATTGTAATTAAAGAATTAAAGCTTAATATAATCTAGAAACTATTTGATCTTATTGTATAATTAGAATAAAAAAGAGTTTTTAATCTTAAACTTGATCTAATCAGAATGATAAGAAAAAAAAATCTCAGTTTGAACAAATAGTAACTTTTTTATTACTTGGAGACTTGTTTTTCATATTTTATTAGTTTTGTAGAACTTAATCTATAAGTTAATCTAATTGGAGAAGTGAAATAGAAATGGAATATTAATTAACTTTTCCTATTACCAATAATATTATTAAAATATATAGATATAATTAATAGAAGCTTGTAATACAAAGATAGTATTCCCAGGTCACAATTGTAAGGTCTATAGTTCAATATCACATGAATACTATATAAGTAAAAAAATAATTAGATTGTATGAGAATAGAACTTCTAATCTTTTCATTGATTATCAGTTTAAAAAGAATTTACTATAAGAATTGTATAAAAAAAGGTTTTTTGTTTGATTATATAAATTATATCAGATTCAACTCTTCTGAACTAGACAAGAAACAAATCTAGAACTCTACTTTTAGAACTATAATAATTATTTGAAAATATCATTAATCCCAGATTATATCAGCAAATACTGAGATCTTACCTTTAGAACTATAGTAATTATCAGAACATTTCTTATTTCAAATTGTATTGGCAGACTTTAGGACCTGATTATTCTAGTTTAGAATATTTTAATTCGATATTTGCTTAAATAAAAGATCCATCAAATGGCATTTATCTATAATGCTATAAGTAATAACAAAAAAAATAGAAATCCCTTTCAATATTTAAGTAAAAGTATCAAAGTATCTAAGTGATTAAATAACTCATTAGAATTTGATACTAATATATAAGTTAGTATATATAGTATAATATAGTAATTAGATCAATATATAGTTTCAGATTAGTTATATCAATAATATTATCAATAATTGTGTATCAACTATTTGGTCTTTAGTTAAATATATTATTTTACTTAAAAAGTTTCAAATAGATTTGTCTAAGACAAAATTATAATTTTTTTTTTTTGAGTATTTGTAGTCAGACTAGATTGTCAATTTATTAATCAATTGAAAACACAAGTACATTTTCATTTGAGCAACATAATACATATTACAGCTAAACTATTATTCTAATCTAACTAACCCAACTTAAGCATAAAAGCCTCTAAGTTTAGTCTTGAGGACAATATTTTGTTCCACAGTGTCTTTGGGTAAAAACCTTTCTAGTTCACTGCATCATTGCTAGAAGGTTGTCATTGCTATATGTCTAATCAAGCCATTAGAATACAAGAAACTACAAAAGGATGGGTTGAAAAAAAGGAGAGGAGGATATTTAAAAATGTCTAAATAGATGACAAGAAAATAAAAAGTAAAAATTTAAAAAAAATATTTCGAGCTTCCTCTAAAGACCTGTTTCTCAAGACTTCTTCTCAATAAGAAATATCCGATTGGAATATCCTTTCTTTTTCTAACTATCTGAGAAACTTATCCATTCTTGATTTTGATTTTCTTCTTATATACTGTCTGAGAAGACTTATCGCCTAGTAGGAGCCTTTATTTTTAGGACATATTTAGTTTCAATCTTCTTTGGGTAATGATTTTTTATCCACTTGCAGTAAACAGATGACTTATAATGGATCCCAAGTTTTTATGTGACCTAGTAAGGATTAGGTTATATTGTTTCAGTATAATACCTTCCAGCAGCCATATCTAATTAAAGAAATTTTACTGGTATACATTTTCCATTATCCAAAAGGCCAGATTCCTCAATAATCTTTTTGCCTTGTAATAGTGGGAGATTAACAATAGTGGTGGGGATCCTCGTCAATTGTGATATCCTTTAACAACTTCTGAAGAAATGTATTCTCAATTGTAACCAAAGAGTTGAAGCTTAATATGGACTATAGACCATTCAATCTTATTGCTTGATCAGGATAAGAGGGAGACCTTGGTTTTGAACTTTGCTTGACTGGAATAATAGGAGAGAAAGATTTCAGCTTGAACAAATAGCAGCTTTTTCACCATTTGGAAACTTGTTGCTCGTATCTTATTGGCCTCATAGTATTTGATCTATAGATTAACTAATTGGAAGAGTGGGGTGGACATGGGGCACCAATCAACTCTTTCTATTATCAATGACATCATCGGAATATGTGAGGTGATCAATAAAAGCTTGTTTACATTTTATTACTAACGTATTTCATGTTAACCAATCAGATATCAGGTAACATTATGCTACCAAAAATTCAGGATCAAATTGAGGTAGGTAAAATTTCTCAAGAAAATTGTGAAAAATAGTAAATACTTTAAGAGAGTATAAGACAATATGTGAGAAGGTAGATAATAAGTCTTCTCCTGTTAACAGAACCTCTATTATTTGTTACTTCTAGCTTTATAAAATGATATTTCACTTGTCAATCCTTTTACTTCTTAGAACCTTTTTGTCCTTAGTAGAGGAAGTATATACTTGAGTCTTTTCAGGCCACTAGAGGCTCAAGTTTTTATTCAAAGGAGTTTATCAACAAATAAGAAATAGTAGAAAAGATACATGAAGACAAGCTTCAAGTTGTTTTAATGAAAGTGTAAAGACTTTATTAGCAAAGAAGTATAAAACTTCTTGCAAATATCTTTTTTGTGTGTGGTTAAAGGATCAGCAGAAAGAGTTTTTTTTTATTTTTTATTTTTAAGACAAAGTTATAATAAGTTATTATTAATCTATATATATATATATAAGATAATTAATATTATACTTAAGTTTTAATAAAGAGCTTATATATAATACTAGTTGTAATTTAAAATAATAATAATAATTTTTATTAAAAAATATAAAATAATCTTGAAAATTAAAAAAAAAAAATTTTTTTTAATAAAAAAATCAAATTAATATTAATATTATTAAAATTATTTTATAAAGTGATTAAATTGTTTTTTAATAAAAATTAAATTATTATTTTTCAATTAAAAAATTAAACTATTATTATTAATTTTTTTAATAAAAAGATTAAAAATTATTATTATTATTATTTTAATATAAAAATCAAAATAATATTATTATTATTAGAAAAATTAAATTAATTTTAAAAATTCAATAAAATTTTTATAAATTTTAATACTTAAATAAATAAAAAATTTTATTTAATATAAATCAAATTTATAAAAAAAAATTTTTTTTTTGTTAATTCTCCAATTATATATAAAAAAATATTTGCTAGAAGTTTTTTTATTTCTTTACTACTAAAGTCTTAATGCTTTTATTAAACCAATTTGAAATATGATCTCAAGAGTTGTTTTTATTCTTTTCTTCTTATTTATAAACTCTTTCACTCAAAAACTTGATATCTATTAATCAAAAAAATTAAGTAATATCTTTAATACAAGTAATAAGAAAGTTTCCAAAGAAAAAAAAACTGATTGTAAAGTATCTAGTAATTTTTTTAATCTTTAAAATGAAAGGTTTATAAAGATTTTGTATAGTAAAAAGACTTATTTTTTCTCTTTTTAATTGTTTTATTCTCTTAGAACTTTTACTTTTATGGTTTTTTGAGAAATTTTATTTATCTCAGTTTGACTCTGAATTTTAAATAATACAAATTCTCATAAAAGTAATTAATTAATATAAAATATATTAGTTTTTAAAATATAAACAAGCTTCTATTGATCATATTCATATATTTTAATAATATTATTAATGATTAAAAAGAATATTTAAAAAATGTTTGTTTATTTTTAACAGTCTAATTTCCTTAATAAAAACATTCATAATATTAAAAAACCAAATAATGAATAATATAGATTGCAGATTTCTATTTTTTATTTAAGTTTTTCAGAAAATAACAAAGTTTTAATAAATAAAATCTAAGATTTTAATGTTTTTCTTGAAATATTTCAACATTCATTTAAATAAAGAATCCATTGAATTGACTTATCTAATACCATAGATAATATCAAAGAAGATTTATTTTGAGATTCAAGTGAAGCAAAAAAAACTATTCCAATCAGATAGATCCCTTTTAAGAAAAGATTGTTTTTATTTTTAAACTTTTTAATTAATCTTGAATTTTTTCTCTTCTCCTAATCATTTTTTTCTTTCACTAACTTAGCAATTCATTGATTTTTGAATCAATCAATAGTAACAAACTGTTGACAATAATTTTGATAAATAATACTTAATTCAATTATATTAGGAGAACATAATATTGTTTCTAAAATCCAACTTAAAGTACTTATATATATAGACAAGTTAACTACTTTGTGAAAAATCTATAATTTATTATAGATTTTGTTTTAATTTCTCAATAAAGACAAGCCATTGTAACATAATTGTGGGTTAGCAAAAAATAAAATAAAATAATCAATTAATTAAATTTATTATATACTAAATATACAGTATATACTATATAATATAAATAATTACTGATAAAATTTTTATTGTCAAAAGTTTTATAAAATATTATATAATTTAACATAATATTGTCATAATTTTAAAAATACTCAAAATGAAGAAATATATTATGATTGCTTACTGAAATGCATAAGTTTAAATTATGTTCACAGAACATTCAATAACCTGAAACACTTCTCAAAAAATATTTATCCGTAGTTTTAACGCGATTTGCGTAATAATTAACCGAGCACTGGCACATTCTATTTTCTCTTATTGCAATATCCTTTCCGAAAATTGGACCATAATCACCATCGTTTAAACTATAAATTGATTGGCGCACATTTTAATGAAAAAATGAAGCTCTTGTCTGTTCTACCATACTTTCCTCCTGTTTTGGTCTTTCCTCAACCAATGAGATTATATCCACCGATTATTTCGGCTTGCCCGAAAAATTAATTTGAAATCGAATTTTAATTCACGTGTTAGCTTTTGATTAATTACAAGAGAGATTTCATCAACATGTTTATGGTTATTATTGTTGAAAATGGTTTTAGATTGAATAGGTAATTCCAGAACCATAATCGATCTTGCTGGTAGAATAGCTGAATTAATAGACCGATCAGGGAGCCCAGAATGATGAATCAAATCATCCCAAAATTGCCATAAAAAATTTTCTTGTAAGGCTTCAATTTGTCATTTTTGTAAAGTAGTCTTCAATCCCATTGAATGGTTTTTCCCAAATCTCAGATTCTTCCATATTCAAAATCGTCTCGTTTAATAATGGATACCAAAGCTGATTCATTGAGAGAAGTAAAGTTCTCGGATTCAAAGATAAGATTAGGATATTTTACGATAATGTTGTTATAAAATTTCTTTAGATCTTGAAAACCATTATTCTTGAATATCGTGAGGTGTACTTGTGAGAAATGGGACCGCAACCAGTGCGCTTTGGCCTCAATTGAGTGATTTTCCCGGTAGACTTAAGTTCAAACTCGTATGACACATTCATTATTTCAAAGATAGTTGATGTATCGAGATTATCCAATATGATGAATCCAAGTCATGAATTAAAATTTAATAAAAAGAAGCACTTCTTACGTTAAGGTAATATCAAAAATTTGAGAGGAAACATGTTTTATTCTAATACTCGATGCTCTTCATTTTTGGAAATAGATTCCAATTCTCTACGAACCTTCAACGTAATATCACCGAGTGTGTCGTAAATAATTTTGGAATATCTCTAACTTCAAATTTATTACATTACATTCTTCTTTATCAATGAGAAGTTCTGTGCGATTTTTGGATGTGTTCAAAAAGATCATCCAAAAAAATAATGCAATGAATACTACTGTAAAGTCGGCTCAAATTATATAAATTCGAAAACTGGAATTTCCTTTTTTGTCTTATTTTCAACACATTAATTTGCCTTTTCGAGGGCGGTGCTCAGTTTTTTGAAAAAAAAAAATGTTACACACTTGTTCCCAGACAACTAGTAGAGAAGATGTTAACACTCGCCCTCCGTCATCTTTGGTGACGTCATCATTTTGCGATGAATTCAAAAACTAATAGATATGGGCACGAATTAATATGGGAAAACATCGCATTCCTGCATCAGTTAACAGTTGACTAATCGTTAAACTTGCTCGATAAATCACTTTGAAACTAATAATCGAATATGAAAATTTTTCAAGAATGTAGTGCCTTACGTAATTTAAAGTAGGAAAGTGAACTATAAAATCACATGATTCAATCACGGATCTAAAATTCCAAGATTATGATTCGTGACTCTTTTTTACCAGAACTCGGCTGTCCTAATAAAAAATCATCGCACATGAGCAAATCGAAAGGTCACGAGATAAGATTTCATAACTTCACTAAATCTGCTGACTTACGACCTCTCACTGACGACGAGCTTCTTCTAAAGGTCGCACTCAACATTCATGATGAAGATGTGAAGTCTGTGAGAAAACTCCTACCTTGGAAAACGGAAAATGAGCTTGCGAATATGATTATAGATGTTTATCCAGAAACCAGAGAAATACCAGAATTAAATTTTCTTTCTCGCCCAAGACTTCCGGTCCCACCGAGTGGCACTCCAGAATATCGAGATTGGCTTATGGAAGCACAGTGGAGTCCTGATGAAGAAAATATATATAAGGAAATAACAGACAATGGAAGAAGAGGGTTAAAGGATTGGAGGGAACTGATCCGAAGGCTGAATGGGAAGAATTTAAGCGACATTATCAGGCATTTCGCAACTTTAAAAATTTAATCATTATAAGTGACTAAAGAATGAAAGGTGATAGGAACCTTCTAGAAACTTCCCGATAAATAATCGCGGAACGATGTTTCTATAATGCATAGAATTTTTTTAAATGATTCAAAATAACTGCTTGGTATTGTGATAATAATTAGAACAATGGAAATATCTTATCGAAAATTTCCTTAAATCTGCTTCGATATCGTTTTTCGAGTTTCAATGAAACACGTTTGTTCATAATCAACTATATCTAAGAATTAATTTAAAGAATTTAATCATATGTTAAAAACGAATCTAAAAAATAAATGATGCCTTCAATAATACGATGGTTTTTATATCTGATGTCTTTTTTATATTTAAATATCAGATATATAGTACATCTTTATTATATCTTTAAAAAATGTCAACTATGCTTTTAAAATACCATTTCTCTAGTGAAATAAATTTTTAAAATATATTAAATATTTAATTAAAACAATACAATCTTAAAAAAAATAGATTAAATATTTTATAAGAAAAAAATTTTATTAAAAAAATTAAGAATTATAAAAAAATTAATTATAGTTACTTCAAATTATTTATTTAAAAATTTTATTAAAAAAATTATAAAACCTAATTTTTTTAAAATTTTATAAAATAATATTTTTAAATTTTTTTTTTTAAAATTTTTTTTTTTAAAGTTTAGGGACAACTGGAATAAATAATTATTCATACTGTCTAAGGATTTACAGATCAATGAATAGTACAAAGAGTTAACTATTTATGTCTCACCCAACCAGATAAATTTTCTACTTACAAAAACAAAACTGTGAAAATAATGGAGAGATATGGCAATTTACACTATATTAAATTCTCTACTATATCATGACACTCCCTAAGACCTAAATCCACTGGGTGGCTTATTGCTATTCCATGAAAGGGGGCTAATGTGCCAAGAATTCACCTAAGTTACCCAGCATCATTGATGTTGTGAATTTCTCATGTGAAGCCTTAACTCTACTAGCACTTAGAAAAAAAATTTTTTTATATAAATATGTTCAGATCTTATCCAAATGAACTTAATATTGTAACTTTGTAGAAAAGTGATTTCAATAAAAGATTGGATGTATCAAAAACCTCTCCAAAAGATATTGACACTTATGTTTCTTATAGTATATTGCTGAAGGAGGAAGGAAAGAAAAAAGAGGATATTGTTTGTTCAATATATCCTGAACTAGCTTCTTTTCTTTCCATATTATTCATAACATAAAAGGTTTCATATCCTGTATCCGCTCGCACCAAACCCAATAACTTATAGTAGATCCCAAATTCTTATGGGTACTGAGAAAATGCATTCAAACATGTGAGATGATCAATAAAAGCTTGTTTACATCTTTTACCAATGTAAAAATTTCTGTCCAATCATGATATAAGAAACTTTATGCTATTTAAAATTCAGGGCCAAACTGAAGTAGGCAAAATTTCTCAGAAAAATTCAAAAATAAGCACTATTAAAGCACAAACAATGACAAAGAGAATAGGAGAGGAGTCTCTTGTCATAAATAACATGTATTGTTTCTCTACAATGTGAGATAACTATATATTAGTTCTTTTTCCTTTCAGAACATTTTTGCCATTGGTAAGAAGGGTGTTGCTTGACTTTTTGGTCACTTGTAGTCAAATTTTTGCTTGAAGAGAAGTAAAAACAAGAGGAAGAAGATATAGGATGACTCTTGAAGTTTTTTTCCAGTTAATTTAAATAAAGTGGTAAGACTATATTAATACAGAAGTATAAAACTTCTTGCAAATATCTTTTTTATATGTGATCAGAGAATCAGTGGATGTGCTTTATTAAATATTAATATACTATACATATTAAATGTATTGCTAAAGTTAAATCTCTAATTAATTCATTTATCTTTGTTAATACTACTCTAAGTGCAACTTCAGAAGTAATTTATTGTACTATTAGTAACTCAGGTGAAAACCTTTTCAACTACTAATTTCATTGCCTATAGATTACTATTGCAAATTCTTTTTATAAGTTTTGACAAAAGTTAAAATTCTAATCATCTTATTTCATATTTTACTTCTTCTAGTAAGATTCATTTTAGACCCTCATTTTTTAGTTTTTCTTTTTCCTATAAAGATTTTTTCATAATAATGATCTTGTTGTTTTAATTTGAAAGATCAACTGGTTTTCTTATTTTGTTTTCTTTATAGATTCCTTGTACTTGTTTCCAATTGATTATTCTTAAGCATCTTTTATTTCAAATTTTCTTTCAAAATTGATTATAAATCTTTTTTTATATTTTTATTATCCACTTTTAGACTTTTTTATTTATTCTCTTTTAACAATATTTTAGATTTAATATTTTCAATATTTGATCACTTTTTATTAGTTTCATATAAAACTTTAGTATATTTTAGCCTATTTCTATAGTCTCTTCTATAAGTATAGTTATATATTTGTCCAATTCTCTTAATTCTACTGTCTTTAATCAAAAGTCTTATTTTTTTCTCTTTTATCTCTTTTCTTCTATTATATAAATGTTTTTGAAAGTCTTTTAAAATACCTTCTATCCTTTGTTTTATATTTCCTATATTCTAATAGGTGTTCTATTGTTTCTGCTTATTGTTTATATGCTATATACTCTACTTGTTTATATAGATTTAGTCTTCTTATAGCCAATTTAAGAAGTGTTGATAACTCTTTATTAATTAATTTGATAAGGCTATTTCTTTATTAGAAATCTTTAAAGAAAATATTTCAAATATATACATTTTTATTCTTTTTTATATCTAATTTCATATATAGTCATATTAATATAAAATTTGTTGATTCTATTTGTTTGAAATCCTGTTTTTTTCGTTTTGTTTTTTTTTTTTTAAATCCTAAGTCAGGTTAGGTATGTGTGCTTTATTAAACATTTATATACTATACATTATTAAATGTTTCACTAAAGCTAAATCTCTACCTAATTCACTTGTCTCTATTTTTAATTTTATTAAACTCTAAGTACAACTTTGGAAGTAATTTATTGCTCCATTAGTAGTTCAGATATAAACCCTTCCAATTACTAACTTCATTGCCTGCAGGTCACTACTATAGATCACTTTTTGATGCTCTGATTGGGCTTAGAATCCCAACCACTTCATTTCATACTCTACTCTTTTTATAAGAATTTTCTTAAGGTTTTTATCTTCTAGTTTTCCTTCTTCTGGTAGTGATTCTTTTTTTGATAAAGACATAGTTTCCTGGCCTGAAAGAATTGAAGGTTTTTTTGTCTTGTCTTTTTTACTGATTCCTAGAGTTTGCTCTTATTAAATAACCTTTTCATATCTTGTATTCTAAATTCTTTTTCGAATTTGATTGCAAACTCTTTTTTGCATCTTTGTTATCTATTTTTTAACTTCTTTTCCTATACATTTACCATGACATTTAGATTTGCCATTTCTAAAATGAAGTCTTTTCTTATAAGACCAGCACAAAAGCTTAGAGTATTTTAACTAGTTGTAGAGGTCTGATTCACTAGTCTATAAATCCACTTGTCAAATTCTCCTAGTTCTTTCTGATTATTGATATTTTGTCTGTTACTTTTTTTTTTAGTTTCCTTTCTTTTTTCTTGTAAAAGCTATTTAAAGCTTCTGAGAGTTCCATCTATTCCTTTATTCTATGTTTCTTAAAGTTGATTCTTATATACTAGAGATTCTAGCAAGTGTTCTATTGTTTCATCCTGTTGACTATATGCAATGCACTTCACTTGCTTATATAGGTCAGGTTTTCTCATAACCAATTTATATAATGTTAATAGCTTGTCATTAATCAGTTTGATAAGAAAGCTTTTTTGTTGAGATTTTTTGAAAAATGTATTCCATGTATGATCGTCTTTTATTCTTTCCCACACTAGATCCCATATGTAATCTTGCTGTTCTAAAATCTGATAACTCTATTTTTTCTTTATTTGATTTTGCTGGATCTACTGGTAGGCAATTATTTTGCTATTTATATTTTTGATAAACTGTCTAATTGGATCATCTAAGGTTATATTTTGCCACCCAATTTCTGTAATGATCTTGTGGAAGTTAAGATCTCTCTATTCGATTGATGGGAGTTTTAGGGCTTCCTTGGCTAAGGCATCTGTTTCTTCATTATATGGGTTATTGGAATAAACTTTGACTTTGATAAGCTTCAGGTTTAATGTTTTTTTCTTTGTTAACTCCACAATTCATATCTATAGAGACCAATTTTTTTCTTTTAGTCATCTCTTGTGTGTTCTTTTTGGATCCTCTTTTTCTATCTTCTTCCATTTAATGATACAAGTCTAGCTATCTATACAAATCTCAACTGTGCTATTAATAGAAACTACTAGGAGTGTAATTAGAATTGCTACCAACTCAGTCCTTGTAGAAGATGATCAATTATCTACTTCTGTTTGAAATCTACTTTCTCTTTCAGTATTTCCTATCTGAATCCATGCAACACCTATTCTTATTTATTTTTTGCCATGATTGATCAATGATCCATCAAAATAAAAGGTCAACTTTTCCTTGAATCCTAGATTGCATTGGAGTATTTTTATTAACTGATCTAAATATACTTTTTCTTTAATATTTTCTCTGATTATAGTTACTTCCCATGTTTCTATATCCAAATAGTCTACTTTTCTGTTTTGAGAAAAAGTCTTGAAAGAATATTGATCTCTATAAATTCTTTTTATAATCATATTCTCGAGTATTGCTTTGGGATTGAGGATTTTTAGGTCTCCCGTTCTTTTAGTAGATATCCTTTTATTGAGATAAGGTATCATGTAGATTCCTTCTTTATCTTTTTTTATAATACAACTATTGTTTTGTATTATTTCTTTTGAGCATTCAAGATATTTTTGTAATCTTGTCTCCTGGTCATTATTGGAACTATAATAGATAAAGTGTTTCACTATTGCATTATATTTCTTTCTTACTTGTTTAAATTTTCTCCAAATTAACTGATTATTCTTGTTGCTCTATACTACTCATAGTTTATATTGCTTGTCTTGATTAGAACTTATTTTAGGATATTTTGTTTCCATTTTGTACAGTCTTTTTTCCAAGTTATTGTGAGTTGCTGTACTTGTACTTTTGAGAGGTTTTTGATTATGATCTGGTACCACTCTGGAATAGGTTCTTTGCTTGTGTTCTGTATTAGTTGAAGTATTTACCAATTTCTTATTTTCATACTTTCCTGATCTAATAACTGATCTAAATACATTAGTTTATTATTTCTTAAAGATGGTATGGCCTTTCTGTATTCTTCTGGTATAAGGTATTCTTAAATCAGACTATTTTTTTTACTTCATTCAAATATTTCTTGCCATTTTCAACTATGAAAGGTTATTCTTATATCTTTTGCCAATTTAGTTACCTGGAGTAAGAAGTTGCCTTTATCTGATAAGTGGATTAATAACTTACAAGTTAGTAAATTAAGTGGCTCCCAATATTTGGTTTGTGCTTGCTTAAGTCTAATAATTGTTGTGATCCCAACTGGTCCTGAATCATTTAACCTATTACATAAACCCATTATTTGACTTTCTTGTTGCAGCATTCAGATACTTTTCAAGTTGAAAATCTTTGGATGATGAATTACACTATTTGATATAGATCTGCATAACATACTTTTATTTTTGAAAAGTTTCTTATATACTGCTGTCAATATATTGCATATTTTTCAAGACAATATGTTGTGCTGTATTCTAAATTCTATTCTGGATATTAATACCCTATTTAGAATATAGAGGACCTGTTTTTCTGTCATTCTTTTGCTTTTCAGGACTCTAATAACTATGTTGACTTCTTTAAGTACACGTTTTTTGAGTTCAATTGAGATCTTTTGGTTGTCAATCCAGATTTCCAGAAATCTGGCTTGTTCTATTCTATCAAGTTCTTTAACTACTTCTTCTTTGATACCTGCATGTATTTCTTCTGGATAACAATTAAGGTTGTTGATAGTTACAAGTATCAACTTGTTACTATTGATTTGGAAATTATTGACCTTGTAAAAAGCCCTTGCAGTTTTCAAGATTTCTTCCATATCTTTTTTGGACCTTGCCATCTATGTTATATCATCTATGAAGGCTATAGCTACATATCTTGATTCTAACTTTCTAATATTATGGTCTTTTAAATCAGGGTTCCAGGTAATTGTCATTTTATATCCTCTTTGAGTATCATTCTGAATTTTGCAAAGTAAGGGATCATAAAAAATATGCCAGAGTAAGGGTAAGATGGTTTCTCCTTGATCAATTCCATTTCCTGCTACTATAGGTTCTGTAAGATCATTCTCAAATATAATTTGAAATTCTCTGTTTTGGAATAGATGCATCATAATCTTAATAAAGCCTTTTAGAACTTTAATTCATTCTATTGCTTTAACTAACATTTTTACGCTAATAGTGTCATAGGCTTTGACTGTGTCCTGAAAAAGTATCTACAGTTCCTTCTTGTTTTCTCTAGCATCTTCACAGATATTGTTGAGAATTTAATAGGTTCTGCTATACTTTTTTCAAGTAATACTGCATAGTTGGATCCTCTGAGAATATTGTTGACTTTATAAATTTTACCTATTTGATTGGTGATGAAGATTTCAGTAAAACATTTTCTTGTGACCTCTAATAGGATGATAGATCTGGTATTGAGAGTTCACAACCCCATGACTTTAGTTTAGCTATTGAATATATATGGCTTTGTTTTCAATAAATTGGAGTGACTTCCTATTTCAAAAAGTTATTAAGCATTCTTCTCAAGAATTCCTGTCCTTTCTGGCTTAATTTCTTAAGCATTTTATAGCTAATTTGTGATCTACCTGAAGCTTTATTATTTGGAAGTGTATATAATATTTTATTTAATTCCTCTTGGGAGATTGGTTCCAGTAATTCTTTATATCAAGCTTTTTGTATAAATTCTTTGAGCTTGTACTCATCCTTCCAATCCTTTGGTAGACTGTCATAACTAGAATTTCATTTTTAAATGCCTCTATATGATACTTTCTAATCACTTCTTCATAATGTATTCAATATTGTTTTTCTTGATTTTAATCCTATCAAGTATGATCTTGCTTCTAACCCGATTTGTTAGGGAGTTAACCATTCTTTTTTGATTGTGTCATAAATCTTCACACTTTCATTCTAGAATAGCTTTAATTGTATTTCTTGTTTTTTTGGCTTCCAATCTTTGATATATGAATTTTAATCCCTTTATTGTATCTGGAATATCTTTTTTTAGGATTCTCTAAGGCATATTGGAAATACTATATTGAATATAATATTTTCAATCTGGTGATTGAGCTTATGAATAGTATTATGTTTTTCTATAGCTAAGTTAAGTATCTGTAGATTAACTATGTTTTTTGATGTTTCTGCCTTATTAAAAAGTCCTTTTAGTCATAAGGCTTTTCTATATTCAACAAACTTGAGATTGTACTTATGTTTTCTTTCTTCATTTAGAACTATATTTTTAGTTGCAAGTTAGTTGAAAGCTATTTTACATAGCAGTTTTTCAAAAGTTTTTCAAAACTTGTTTGCTTGGGTTTCTCTTTTCTTATGGTTCAGTTCTTTCTGTAGCATAGGTTCAAGAATTGGTTTAAACTTGTAATCCAAACTTTCTTTATATGTTTGCCATTGTACCGGGGATAATTTCTTTATGTCTATTTGTTTTTGAGTATCTGTAAAAGGTTTATTGATTTCACTTCTTGTGAATAGGTTTTTATCATGAAGCATGATTACTAGTATAGTATGGTCACTTACCATAATATCTTTTATGTCTTGATTGTCAAAATAGAGTAAGAGATAGCTTGCAAAGTTATATGATATCTAGATATAATCTATTCTGCTACTGCTTGTTGAGTTCCATATTATCAGTGTTTTGTTTTTTTATTTCTATGTAGCTTGTATATCTATAAATCCCATTTATCTAAAAAGTTGAACAATGGAATTTCTGGATGCTATGATGGTTTAAACATAGCTTGGAAGAAGGTTTGTCTATCTTCTGATGAGTTATAAATTGTATTAAAATCTCTCATCACAACTGTGAGATAATCTAGTTTATACTTTCTTTTAATGAGACTTGTTAATTTCTTCTGTATTTTTTTTCTGCTTTTTTTTGTTCGATGGAATATAGATTTGTATAATACAAATTTTTTTCTATTTTATAAGCAGGTTGATAGTAACTATATATCCATCTTCCTCTTCTACAAATGCTACTTTCTTTTCTAGGTCTTTCCTGATCAAAAAATTAACTCTAGATCTGAATAATGTCTCATTATTGATACTATAGAAATGCTTGTAGGCTTTTTGATTGTTGAAGACCCATTGCACATTTGTTTGAGTTAATTTTGTTTTGCATAATTCTAGTATATCTATTTCTTGTTCTTGTATTTTCTCAATAAGACTCTGTTAATTTGTCTTATCTGTAATACCTCTAATATTGTGTATACCTATTCTTACCACTTTATTAGAAACTGCAACCTCTTTGTTGTTTATTTCTATTATTTTATTTTGAACTTGGCTATTTAAAAATATTTGTCATTCTTCTTATAAAAATGATATTATATCTAAATTATTATTATATTCTATTATATTATTAAATTTATTTGATCGCTTTTTACTCTTGTTCATTGTGAATGTTGAGGAGAAACTAGGCTCTTGCTTCTCATGATTGTTATGAACAATTGATGTGTCTTAGAAGTAGTTTGCTCCTTTGTTGCTATGTTTAGGTCTTTTGAAGGTTAATTGTTCTTCTAATCTACCTATTCTACTATTTAATTTTTCAAAATTTGCTAAAATATGATTCAGAGGATCTTGTGAGACTTCTACTTGTGGTTCTTACTCATCTTTTGTATTTCTATAGTGATTGTATCTTTGATTTATCAGTTCTCTATTGCTTCCTGTTGCAGGATGTCTACTAGGTCTGTTAGTTTCTTGTTATATCCTCCTATTATAGTAATATCTAATTTGTTTTCAGTTTGTTTGACTCTGATTTACATCAGAAGTAGAGATAAATTTTATGAATTCAGTGTCTGATGGTATTTATGACTAAATCTTCATCTATTTCTACTTTTCTATATTTATGTCTTGCTCTTAGGCTTTTAATTACTCTTTTAGATTTCTTTTTTTCTAAGTAAATAAAGTATTTGACACTCCAAGAAAGACACAATCCTTGTAAAAAAATATGTTGTCTGCATGAATTATCTCTATCTTCTTTTGTTGCAAAACAGACAACTGTAAAGTTCTATTTTCTAAGTGTAAAGAAATCTTTAGGTACATAGCATGCTTTTGTTTGAGTGCCATTTAATGCCCTGGCTATCAAACTAGTATATGTTTTGTTTGTACCCAGAAGTCATGCTGAGTTATAGTTTCTCTCAACCAAAATATTATTGATTTTTCTATCACTTAATTTTGATTTTAAGAAAATAGCTCTTGACATTTCTGTATCTATTGGAGTCATTCACTTTGTTTTTGGATTAAAATTGAGATATTTATGCCACTTAATATATGCCTTGATCCTAAATTTGATATTTATCTTATAGATATAGATGTTTTGAACCTCTCTGTATCTTTTAAAATGTTCAGTTATATAATGTTTGCTCATTTTTTGATCCACATCAATCAGGCAAATAAACAAATAGGAGTATTTTCTTCAGTTTTGGTTTTACAGAAGATTTTTTTATTAAGGTTTCTTCTAGTTTTGTGTATATTATCTATGACTTATAGATTTATTTATTGAATAGTAAAGTTGTCTTCTTTTTGATTTGTTTTCTCTATATATTTTAGGACATCTTCTTTCTCTTGTATTCAAAAGATTAACCATTCATTTTCATTGATGAATTTCTTTTTCAAGAGATTTCGTTTCTCTTGTGACAATATTAATATATTGCCTAAGTGAGCCTTGGTTTCCTTTTTAGACTCTCCTAGGATATTAGCTGTCATCACTCCAAGTCTATGGTTTCCTTTTTTTTTATGAAATATGGATTTGCTGGTGGAGTCCTGTTTTGGTTTGTTTATTATTGAGTTATAACTTTTCCAATTATATTTTTAATAAACTATTTTATGAAATTATCTAAAGTCATTTTATATTACTTGATTTTGATAATGGTTTTAAATAAAATAAGATTTTTTTATTCAATTATAGAAAGTATTAAGGCTTTTTTTGCTAAAGTATCTGTTTTTTTATTGTATAAATTATTAGATTATACCTTAACTTTGATCAGTTTCAGATTCAGATTTTTTTTTTTTAATAATATCCAATATTTTTATCTATAGAGATCAGTTCTTTTTCTTCAATTATTTTTTGGGAGTTTTTTTGGAAATCTTTTTCTTTATTATCTTTTACTTGACAATATAAGCTTGGCTGTCTATAAAAATCTTAATCTTATTGTTTATTGAAACAACTAGTAGTATTGTAACTATTGCTACTAGTTCTGCTCTAGTAAATAATAGCCAGTTATTTATTCTTGTTTAAAACTTACTTTTCTTACCCTCTCTTTCTACTTGCATCCATGTTACTCTTATCTTTATTTTTTCACTTCCATAATCAATAAGAGATTTATCAAAGTAACCAATCAATGTTTCTTTGAACTATTGATTATATTGGAGTATTTTCATTAGGTGATCTTGATATGCTTCTTTTTTTACATTACTTATGATGATCTGCTCTTCCCAATCCTCTATATTTATTTGACTTATGGCACCAACTACTAGAGTTAGGGACAGTTCTACAACAGCCACATGGAGAGAGCATATAATAGACATCAGTATTAGAGAATTTGTCAAGATGTTTAACAAGAAAAAAATAGAAAAAAATTGGACAACATAAAAAAGAATCCAAGAACTATGGATCCAAAATGACAAAATCATAGACTGGTTGACCTTCTATAATCAGTTCAATCTATTCAACACCTTTTATACCTCTTTCAAAGATAATAAAAACAAAAGTTTCTTAATTAACCTGACTTATAATGAACTTTCAGTATTACAGATATTAAAGAAAAGGAAATCAGATATTTATATCATAACGACATGTCCAGTATGTGAACTTCAAGAAGAAACTTTAGGACACTTGTTTGAATGTTCAGTTACTAAAGAAATCAAAGAGGATATATGGAGAAAAGCAAAGGAAAAGATTAACTAATATATTAGTAAAAAAATTAAAAACAAAGAAAAAGTCCATTCTACAATTATTAACTGGATAAGTAAATAGTTAAATGAGATTCAGTGATCTGATAGAAGCCTTTTCAATACCATTTGTGGATACATAGAAGAAAATAAAACCACTTCCTTGAAGAATTACCTCAAAATACAACTCAAAATTCTCCCGACAATTACACAAAGTATAATTGGTAAGCTTTGTTATAAAATTAGGAAAAATTTTAAGAAGAACATATGAAATAGCCACTGCAAAAAAGTTATAGAGTGGGAAAAGAAGCAAAATATTACTGAAAAGGACAAATTAATCAAAAGACATGGGCACTGATTCATCATACAGGTCATACAAGAACAGAAAGAAGAATCCACACTTGCAGAAGATCCAGAACAAGAAGTCTTTAAAAGAAAGGAGAAAATGAAGTATATAAAAATTATCAAGGATTGGATTTGTTATAGAAGGAAATAGTTTGGTTTTTAACTGCAATTGAAATTTAGAATGATCTATAGTAATGACCTGTAGGCAATGATTTTATTGACTAGAGGATTTATTCAAGTCAGTAAAGGAGTGAAATATCATTTCCTAAGTTACATCTAGAGAAATAGTTTTTCAACAACAGGTGAGTTAGTATGTGAAAGTCAAAATAATTTGTAAATATCTGATATATATACAATAAAGACAAGCATGCTGACCTGACTGTGAATTAAAAAAAAAAAAAAAAAGTATATATAAATCTATTACTAATAAAAAAAAAAATTATTCAATATACTGCCACTCATATAATATTTAGCAAAAAATAAACTATTCAATAAAAAATGATATGAATAAATTAACAACTATATAATTTAGTTATAAATATTACAAATTTTTGTGAATTGAAGTTATATTTATAAATTATGAACAATATAAACTATAATATAATATATAATATGTAATATATATTATTATAATTTAATTAATTATATATTATTATATAAATAATATCGAATAATTTATAAATATGAATGATTTTTTTCACAAATTTTATAAATTTTTATTAAATAATAAATAAATAGTTATCAATTTTTAATGAATAATTAATGAACTTCTAATAAATAGTTTTAATAAATAATTAATGAATTTTTAATAAATAATTTTAATAAATAATTGTTAAATTAATAATAAACAATTAATGAATTTTTGATAAATTATTAATAAATTAATATTAAATTATTAATAAATAATTTTATAATAAACTTTTAATAAATTTTTGTTAAATAGTTAATGAACTATTTGATAAATTATTGATAAATTTTTTGATAATTTATTGTTAAACTTTAATTGATAAATTTTTTATTACTAAATTTTTTATTACTATTTTATTGCTGAAATAGTAATATATAAAGTAGTAGTAATTTAAAAGAATTTAGTAATATTTTTATTATTAAATTTAATTAAATTCATCAATAATTCAGTTACCAAATAATATAATTTTGATTAATACTATTTATATAACTTGATCTAAGTTTAATATAATCC
Source organism: Acaulospora colombiana (assembly GCA_910592055.1). Classification (NCBI taxonomy): domain Eukaryota; kingdom Fungi; phylum Glomeromycota; class Glomeromycetes; order Diversisporales; family Acaulosporaceae; genus Acaulospora; species Acaulospora colombiana. Next base: position 43,818 of record CAJVPT010000033.1, read on the forward strand.
AGATAAAAAAAATATATAACTATCTAATATAAATAATTTCTTTTAAAGATAAAAAAGAGAATGATAAGATACATTCAACTATACATTTATAGTTTTTTATATTATTAAATTAAGTACTATATAGAATTTTTATCTACTGAAAAAAAAATTCTCTCCCGTATAATCTGAAAAATCTCAAAATTATCATTTTAAAAAACTCTAAAAATTTCAGCTTCGAAGAAAAATTAAAGGAACCTAAGAGTTCATCTCCCAAGAAACCTAACCACCAGCACAAATACATTCTCCTTAATGTCCTTATTACTGATATTAAAAAAAAACTAGCAATAATCTATTATAAAAATACAAAAACAAACAAACTCTTTATCACCAACTCCTTCTCATCTCACCTCCTTCCAAATCTAGGAAACTATCTACCTATCTGACTTACACCTATTAGAAGTTCAGAGAATGAATAAGCTGAGTTCAAAGTGATAGCAGCCATTTTCGAAACAGTTCAAAGAAACAGACTCTTAAGTCTTCACACAAATATCAACATCTCCATTCTTGAATTCATGATATTAACCACACTTAACACATTCCTTGACTTCCAACAAACCTTCAAACTTATAGATGAAGACCATAAATTAGTCGTAAAAGAAATTATAACCAAAAAACTAAGCTATAGTCTCCATATCTCCTGGAGCAAACTTGACATTATAATGAACGAAACCTCCAACACTTTTTTCTTGAGACAAAAAATCCAAAACCTCATACCCCCTCCAAATACACTTATTCTAACTGAGGAAATAATCTGCAACAATGATATGCTGATAGATACAAATCAACCTACCCACATTTCAGCTCATATACAGCATACACATGTCATCCAACCCACTTCTTCCAAAAGGAGCAATGATAAAGATATCAATCAACAAGAATTGGATCAATTACAAGTAACAACAAATAACACCATAACAAACCAATCAGCAAGGTCTCCAAAGAACTTTACAATTTTATGGGCTAATCAAACTAGCAACGAATTAGATATCAGGTCTGCTGACCTCCAGAAAAATCAAAAAGTATTGCTGGAAATCTGCCAAGAACTCAATACCTTCACACGTGAACTAGAAGTAATAGTCAACCTATTCTTAACTATTAAACAAGAAGTCTCTATCAGAACCCCTGAAAACTTAAAAGCAATATTCACCAAAATTGAGCTCAGAGATAGGACCTTCTTTCACATATTCATATAGACAGAATTAATTAAAGACAAATATCAGTTACAATATAAAGAAATCGAAAAACAATATCATAACAACTATTATAACAAACACAATATTTTCTTCATCACTAAGCAATAAAATGCAAAATCAGAAATATTATTAATAAGGCACTATTTATAGCCTACTTCAAAACTCATGATCTGATAGACTTAAAACATTGGTAGGTTGTAATGATTCATGAGTATGGATTCAACTACTTTATGAATTCAATATTACTCAAAATCAACTATCATGATATTCTCAAACATTGTGAAGAAATGATTAAAAACAAATTACCTGAACTCACTGCCTCACCTGACCTCATCCCTACAAATATAAAAATCAAACTATCCTATTCTATTCCCATCTCATTATCTCGATTCTTAGTGCAAATAGCCAAAAGCTTATAAATATACTACAACTTTGACCTCCTTCTGGAAATATACTTCAAGAAAAAACTTGAACTTCCAAGTGAACCTGAAAATCTTATTCCAGAAGTCAAGTACCTCTTTCCATTAAAATACAGAGCCCAGCTGAAAAACTTAAAAACACTGGTAACAGAACTCAGGAACTTCTATTATATTCCAGGAAAACTTCTAGAACCTTACTTTAACTTTCCTTCCTTAAACAATAGCTTCCAGCCTCATATACTAAATTGCTAACCAAATTAGCTATTTATTTTTCAGTAGACAATAACCCAATAGTCAAAAAAAATACTACACAATTACTTCAAGAACACAATTATGCAGTCAGAGTTCTTTCCTTTAATTATATTAGAATAATACAAGCCCTTCCCCTGCCACATCAAATCAGTGAGGACTTTAATGTCACACTTCCAATTTAGTAGCAGAGTGAGGTGAACCCATTGCTAGAATTGTTAAATTCAAGATTCAGATTCCAGTTCCCACTAGGACCTGAATAGATTGCCGCCAACCTAAATCAAATGAAAAAACCCTTTCTGCCAGCATCAATAAAACTCATTGAGGAAAACCTCAATATTTCGAAGAATGACTTACATAGAGATTTACCCAAATTTAAAGAAATATTAAACAAAATCAAGATGGCATACCATGGAAAAATACCACGAGAGTAAATTCACCCAGTATTATCTGACCTCTCCACCCTCAATAATACAATTACTTTCCTTAAAGACAATCAAATCAGTATTACTCTCCCTATTATAGAAGACGAATCTTTCTCAAAACATATCAATGAACTAAGTAACTACTTTTATTTTACCAAACTGCCAAACGATTTCATCACCAAACCAGAGCTACCTGATCCAGAATTAGCTTTTCTTCCCACTTTGTTTTAATGAATATCTGTAACAACAATGATAGTCACTCCTTTGTTTTTAATAAAAATACCTTAGCACCATAATATCAAATCTGTAACCTCCTTACTTTAACTATAATTAATACACAAGGTCTAAATCAACAAGGAAAACTACAATATTTCATAGATTCGCAATCAAATGCAAGAGATATAATAATCTATATAGAAATAAAACATACAAACTATTGCCCCCTTCCCAAAAAACTCAACAACTATACCATAATCTCAAGCCAACCCAATAACACCCCAAGTAATGGCACATGTGTTCTCATTTCCAACAAAATAACAAATCATATCTTTAAGATATTCATATAAAATGAGTATTGGTGTACAGCACAACTTAAATTCAAACCTAAAATCGAGATAACAATAATCGCTTTATACCTCCCATATGATAACCAATCCAGAAACAAGGCAACTTCATCACTCCACGAATTCATCTCTAACAACAAAACTGAAATGATCATAGCTGAAAATTTCAACACATTTCCAAAGTCAACACTAGCAATAAACATATCTACAAATAAAAAAAAATATATATATATATAACTATCTTCACAACTTAATTGATTTAACCAAGACTTTTGACAAGAAACATGAATATACATATCTTATATCCACAAGTGCCTCAAAAATCAATCAAGTCTGGCTCACTCCCAATCTAACAAGTAAAATGTTAAGCTACAATGTATTCGATCCAGCAGCTATAACCTCTGACTACAAGCAGCAAAATAATATTTAACTGGTTTGAATACAAACCATAGAGAATAAAATTTATGACAAAGGCCTATCAATTTGACAAAGCAATACCTGAACAATTAGTATCATTCAAAGAAGACATCACCCTATAACTTGACCAATTACCCACTCCATTATGGTCACTTTTTGAAAGTATAATCATTCAAGCTTTCAATAAAAACATATCTATCAGAAAACTACAAATACCAATCAAAAATAAAAAAAATTTTTTTCCAGAAATCAATGATGCTATAAAATATATCAAAATAGTACTCAAGAAAATCAAATCAAATATATTACTTATTATCCTATATAAAAAAGTTGAGAAGTATTACCAAAGGGTATTACAATCATTTTTCAGTCCAAGTTTACTTAAAAAAATGCTTCGAACCTTAATTACAGAAAAACAAAAAAAGACAGCATCATTAATAGCAAACAATATTCAAAAAAGAGTTAAAGAGAACTTCGCAAACTTCTGAAACAGATCCAAACACTACATTAAAATAGCTTTCAATGACATCAAACCTTCCCTTGATTTTTCAATCCTCACTAATGGATAACAACTGCAAGATGATCCTGAATTCTTGATTAATATCATTACAAATCCCTTCAGAAAGTTATTCATATCCAAGACTTTAAAATTAACGAAACCTGGCAACAAGACTATACACCTAAACAGCAATTAAAAGAGGAAATCTATTGAGACCTACTTAATACTATCACCTTACAAGACCTAGAAGAGTCAATAAATTTATTTCCAACAAATAAAGCTCCAGGCCCTAGCAAAGTCCCTTATGAAGTATGGAAACATATAGGAACCTCAACTCTTATTGTATTAAACAAGCTCTTTAATAACATATTAAGAAATAAAAACCCTCCCAGAGTATGGAAACGATCCATAATCATACTTTTGCCAAAAAAACTTATTTGGTCCCATAACTTAAATGACACTAGACCAATTACTCTCATAGAAACAAGCAGAAAAATCTTCACTAAAATACTCAACAAATGATTATCATCAATAATAGCTGAGTTTAATATCTTATTATCATCCAATTTTGCTGATACAAAAGATCAAAGTACCTTTGAACCATTGATCATCATTAGATTGCTTATTAGTATCTTCACAAACCATGGCAAAAAATACTGATTACCTTATTTGATATCTCAAAGGCATATGACTTAGTCAATCTCAAGAGTCTAGAGTTTGCTATGAAGAAAATAAAATTATCTACAAAATTCATAAATATCATAATGAAACTACTGACAGATCGGTTACTTCAATTCATCTCCTACTATAACCTGACCCACCCCATATCCATCTCACAAGGATGGATCAAAGAGAAACTATAGCACCACTATTATGGGTCATCTTTTATGATCTAGTCATCTAAAAATACAAAATATTTTACCACCCAACAACAATATTTTCACATACATTGATGATGTCGCAATTTTCACACAAAACTTAGCTACACTACAAAAAGCAACTGATGTATTTATATTATTTCTCAAAATAAATTATATAACCTGTAACAAAGCAAAGACTAATCTAATAACGAACTATTCCTGAAAAAGCAATAAAAGCAAACAATACCTAAAAGTAAAGGATATAGAAATCACTTCCAAACCTTTTGAACAAGATATTAAATACCTAGGAATCTACTTATCCAGTCAGTTTCCAGAGCTGTCAACAAAATGAAGGTTTCTAAACAAATCAAATGAATTCATCAAATATATTGCCGGTTAAAAAATGTAGAATGGCTCTATCACAAAACAAGTCTCACAATGGATTATCCCAACCCAGACTAATTACACCCTTCAAATAACACCCTTAAGAAAACACGACATTAACACATTCCAAACATCATTCAACAAAGCAATAAAAAAGAAACTGAGTATAGAGTGCACCCTATCAAATAGTACCTACTTTTCATAAGCTGGTATTAACACAATAGTCCTTAAGGACTGGAAAACAATAACTTTGATTAAACTATTAGTCACTATTCTAGTAAACAAGAAAACCACCCCTTTCATCCAACAAGAGATCTCATCAATCCAAATTAGCAGTGCAATCTGGCTTTGTCTGATATGTCACTCTCAATACTTCAAACAATCTTGGATCACAGAAGTAGCCCAGATTACAACAGATTATAAAATAAATATCTGTTTAAATCTATACCCTTTCACATATAAGGATGTATGGTTATCCATAGGCCTTCATACCAAAATAAACTAGATGTCAGCCCTATAATTATCAAGACACAACATCAAAACAGTCAGGCAAATTACACAATACAACAAATCCAATATAAATTTATGGGATGAGCTTTATACAAAAATAGGACAAGTCACTTCTAGTCACACCCCTGGATGATATATCAATCTCAAAGAAAACCTTTCCACAACAACTAGCAATATGCTACCCTTTCCCAATCCAAAACCTCTTTTCTGAACTTTTAAAAATGCAAATTATATAGAATTCATAAAAACAAGAAAGAATTATAACAATAAAGAAATAAGCAGAGGTCAACATTATATCATAAATGAGAACACAAACTATCTAAACCAGTGCCAATGTCATACTCAACCCTGTATCAAAAGCATACCTATCAAAGCAACTAAATCAATGTAGCACAAAAAAAATAACAATCTCTACTATCTCCTCAACAACTTAAACAAAATAGACATATAACTCATTTCTAAACCTATTAGTAATGAAACAGTCCTAATTCAATCATGGCCAATAACTTCTCAAGCAAATGCTCCAACAAGTATAGTAGTGACTCAAAGAATTAATGGAATTGAAGTAAAAAATAACAACAGTTTACAACTATTTCCCCATATTTCCAGTTTCTATTATAAATTATGGACCATCTTAAACAATATAATTGAAAATGTCACATACCACACGAATATAATGTGTCTCATGTCCAAACTTTCAAACATGAAGCTCCTATCATATATCAACAAGAAAATCAAAGTTTAATATAGACGTATAATTAAAAGATGTATAAATCTAACAAAAATAAAAAACATTAACATAATATACAACAAAATTGAAGGCAAGTCCACCCTATCAACCATCTCAATATATACAAGTCTACCTCCTTATAAGCCAACACAATTCTCTACTTCATCACTTATTAATAATAAAATAGGACCTAACATCACACATTGGATAAAGTTTGTTAACTCATATACTAAATTATTTTCAATTATCCTAAGCAAAAACTGTACATACAAATCTAACAACATTTCTGAATTCCTACAATTAAAAGAAACCAATAAAACTTGTTGGAAACTGGACAAATATAATTACAGAGCTTTAATCACCTTCAAAATAAAGCTGCTATTCAATTTATTATCCACAAGAGACAAACTTTACAAAAGATATCCAACATTATACAAAGATCCAAAGTGTTCTAGATGTGACCATGCAAAAGAAGACTAGTCTCATATTTTCAATTGCATTGAAAGCAAGAAAATGATAAAAAAAAATGATACAAACTTAACATAATTCTAAAAAAACAAAGCAAAAATCGAACACAAACTAATTTAATAACAATAATACCTAAATTAACCAAAGGAGACACTCTACTTAATATCATTATAAGAAAGCTCAATCAGTATCTAGACTCATTATTCAGTGAAAAACTATAAATTCAACTGATAAACACATCACTAAAAATCATCTACTAAATTTGAAAACAAAGATCTGCCACAGCCAATACTTCCCCAATTAGCAGAATCAAATGGAATAATACAAAAGCAACACATAAACTCAGCCAAGGGAAAAAAAAATAACAAATAATAATAATATTCTAAAATCAATTATTGAATTATCAAACTCATTAAACAACTCTATACAAAAATCACTATTTCTTCCCTTAACAATAACATCATTTTTGAATGGGCATTAGCCATTCAACCCTATTCTGGTGAACCTGGATACTGTCCAGTAGTATGGCATAATAGGAAAATCACAATAGGCTATAGTTAATTTACCAATATAAAGACTATTAATGTTATATTTAAGAATTAATTTTCTAATAAAAATCTATATTTAATGCTCATTTGTGATAAAAAAAAGAAATTTTATCTACTGATTGACTTGTTATTATTTACTAGAGGGGTTTAATATATTAGAACTTAATCAAGATACTTGATACCAACAGATACTAAAGATCTCCTGTATTAATAAAGAACTAGTTAGTATTAAAAAAGAGAAATACAATAAAAAAAAATAAAATAAAATAAGAAAAAAAGATTAAAAATATTTTCAAAAAAAAAAAAAATTATAAAGAAAAAGAGATATCTAATAACAGCTATTCTATCTAATTTTGGCTTAGTATTAACTTTTACTTGGGTTTAATACTTGATAGATTTAATAAGAGATAGAAGAGTATAGCTTATGTATTTTTATTTGTCATATATATCTTTGTTTATTTTTTTGCTAATAAAAAATTAACCAATTCAAATCCTTAGTCAATCAATTTGGCAAAATCTGGAGTAATCAAATTTTTAGAATAAACCTAAAGTAGATAAAATTCTTCAGAAAAATCCAAATTTTTGCTATCTACTAAAAAAAAAGTTATTAATTACTTATAATAAAGACACTGGTTTCTCATATCAATATAGAAATAGATGGTTTTGATATTTCTTTCTAAACCTTAGAATCTCCATAAAAAAGAAAGAAAAAGTATTTTTAATTCAGTTTAACTTTCTTGTCATTAATAATTGAGTTTGAGATTTCAAGAAAAAAAATAAAATAAAAATATATATATATAAATACTTATTAAGCAAGGCAAGTATTAAAATGAATATAATGAAATTTTATTATTTATAAAATATAAAGTATTAGAGAAACACTTCTTTGAAATAGTGATTAGAGAATCAATAATAAAAGTTAAAATCAATAGTTTATTAATAATTCACTAATTTATTTATTAGCTATTTATCAAAAATTTATTAATTATTTATTAAAACTATTTATTAAAAATTTGTCAACTATTTATACTAATTGAAATTATGTCATTTGGCAATTGAATTATTGTCATTTGATTAAATTTAATAATTAAAATATTACTGAATTCTTTTCAATTGCTGCCACTCAGCATATTACTATTTTGGCAATAAAATGACAATAAAAAATTTGACAATTAAAAATTCAATAATCAAAAAATTCAACAATCAAAAATTTATTAAATAATTAAAAGTTTAACAATAAATTGTCAAAAAATTTATTAACTAATTATAAATAATTCATTAACTATTTAACAAAAATTCATTAAAAGTTCATCACAAAATTATTTATTAGCAATTCAATAAAAATTCAGTATTAATTTATTAATAATTCATCAAAAATTTGTCAAAAATTCATTAACTATTTATTAAAAATTTGATAACTATTCATCAAATCTATTTATAAAAATTTATTAACTATTATTAAAAATTTAACAACTATTCATTAAATTATTTATTAAAGGTTTATTAATCATTCATTAAAAATTCAACAACTATTTATCTATTAATTAACAAAAATTTATAAAACTTATAAAAAAACTTATTCATATTTATAAATTATTTGATATTATTTATATAATAATATATAATAAATTAAATTATAATAATATAAATGACATATTATATATTATATTATAGT
>CAJVPT010000034.1:0-52680 GCA_910592055.1 Acaulospora colombiana
ATATGTGGATATATACATAAAGACAAAATGAAAGATATTGAAGACTTCCTCAAACTACATTACAAGATAAAGCCACTTATTACAAGGAAAGCTATAGTTGACTATGTCAACGAATGTGAAAGAATTTCAAGAAAAAGATCTGGAACGAATGCTGCAAAGTGGTAATTGAATGGGAAAAAACCTTGGGTATTGATAGAAGATCCAAACGACACGGAGTTCCGAAAAACAAGCTTGAAAACATAAAAAATCCAGAAGAAGATAATAGTCCTTTAATAGATAAGATATTACATGAAAAACAATTCCTAGGTATAAATCTCAAGGAGATTATTGAAAAATGGATAGTTAAAGGGGGAATGTGGTTAGGTATTTGATCTGCCGTTTAAAATTTTGGATGATTTACAGTGATGACCTGTAAGCAATGAACTTGATAGCTAAAGGATAATCTAAGTTATTAAGAGAGCAAAATATCATTCCCTAAGTTGCATCTAGAGAAGATAAACTTCTAAGACAGGTGAGCTGTCATAAGAAAATCTTTGAAATTGTATAATATTTTAAATACACAATAAAGATTAGCCGTGTCAGCCTGATGGCGGATTAAAAAAAAAAAAAAAAAAAAACAGTTAGAAGATATTATGAAAGATAAAAAAAAAATGAGATTTTGAATAATTTTACTTACATTTTTCCGATCTGATTTTCTAATTTTTTGATGTTGATTTTGAGTTGTTTATTCTCACACATCAATCTCATATATTCATTTTGTAATAATCAAAATTCATTAGTTTATTTTTGATTTTGATACGTGTAAGATTTCACCAGATACATCAATCACATTTAGTGAGTAGATCTCTATTGCATCTTTTCTTATTTTGCCTATAGAATAGACAACTGATGTTTGTTTTTATGAAAAAAAATTTTCCATATTCGTGATCCTGTTGATCCTTTTTGCTTGCTTGTTTTTTTATGCGCGTAATCGTACATACCCCCACCTAACCTTGTATTTATATGAAAATTATATACCAATCATTCTCATTGTTCGATAAATCAATAAAATATGGGTTATCACGTGATAAATTTTGAATGCGTTAAATGTATAAATAATGATTCAATTTGTTTGAGTGAATGGTAAAGATGAATGAAAGCGAAAGACAATATTATGTGAGAAAGATCGTGACATTTTTGAAAGATGTGTTTGGAAAACATTTGTATCAGAGTCTCTTTTATTTTGTGGATGATGTGTTGAGAAAGATGTGATGTTCCAGAAAAGAGATGATTATTGCTCAATTGTATATCTTGAGATCCAAGTGACATTATCAAATGGGAGTTCTTGACTGTGAGAATTTTATAATGACCATTAACTATGTGGTGATGTTTTTAACTTCAATGTTATTGTCGATCAAGTATAATCGCGTGAGTGTCGTAAATTATGATTTTGAGGAATTCTTGAAGTCATATGCTATTGATTTGAAGATATTTAATTTGTATTGTCAACCTATCCAATTCACCTCTTAGGAATCATATAGAGACAGAAAACTAGTGCAGGGAAACACTAAGTTAGACTTCTAATGTGATATGCAAAAGTTTCTAATTTGGACAATAATAGATGAAGAGGTTTATCACTGGTGATTTAGGCAGGAGAGGCAGGACAATAATTTTGGGTTAAGAGTAATTTTATTGTTGGATAAATCTTGAGGAGTCTCCAGAGGAAGAACTTCCTCCTTTAAATACATAATTGAGTTATATGATGTTTGAGAATATAAACTAGGATAAATAATAGTAATAGTTATACTATTAGTTTCACTGGACTATTAAGCTATGTTATTTTAAACAGAACTCAAATATCCTTCGAAAATAATAGTTACATGTGATAAATTAGGACTACAGAATATTCTAGAGTACTTTATGCTAAGTTTGCTAATAGCAAAATCGACTATCAATGTTCTAGAAGTGTTCTGGAAGATCTTTACTTTCAGGTGACCAAAAGGATCGTGATATGTTGATCTGAGGTACTGGGATCATCCTGGGTACTAGGGAGATTATGTGGCGAAATTTTATAGTTCAACAATATCTAGCCTAACAAAGGATAAAAAAAAAAAAATTAATTAGTATTCAAAATTTGTTAAACTCAAGAAAATATAAAAGATATAAAAATAATAACTGAAAATCAATAAATAACAATATAGCTAAACATACAAATAATTAATAAGTAAATATATTTTTTACTAATGGATTATAAATTATTTTCAAAATTATATTTAGAGTTTTAAGAAATCTATAAAACAGAGATGTTAAGTTAGATAGAGATTTAGTTTTAATAAAATATTCTAAATGTAAAGTATATAAATATTTAATAAAATACTTTTTTTTTTTTTTTTTTTTAATGCTAATTCAGCCTTGTTTTATTTGTATATTTGCAATAATATTATATAGAAAAGCTACCCTAGAATATACTGCCTGTTTTCTATCAAATAAAACTCAATAGAGATTTTCCTTTCCAGGGTACTCACCTTGCGACTTGTTGCCACCTTTAGTATGGAGGCTAATCTGCCAAGGCTAGACTAGTACTAAAATAAATTTCAAAGATAATGGAGTTGTCTAAAATGTTCATGAGCCATTGATTCATAAAATCATTGATCAGGTTTGTGTATTGTTCTTTTATAAATCTTTTTCTTTGGGTAAAGGTCAGGTCTTCTTTTCTGGTTTCGTATTTTGCTTGTTTCTCTTTTTTCCTTGTGATGCCCATAGTGGCTTTCCATCTTTGGAATTCTTCACATCTCTCTGTCCAGATTTTGTATAGAAAATTTGTTATACTAGAGCATATTTTTCCTAGGCAAGTTTTCCTATCCAGTTGATTTGGAATAGCATTTTGGATGTCGTAGATGAATTCTTTGAAAAAGGCTCCTCTGATGCTTGCTACTAAATATTCTTTGTATTTTAAATTTGTTTTGCTTGTGAATATGCTTTCAAACTTTCTTTCCTTTTCTTGTGTTGTATAACTTTGGACACAAGTAGTTATGGTGTTGATTAGAAAGTTTTCTGTGATAGATCTGAGTTGGTTGTAGATAAAAGGGTATGTACTAGTTTCTGGTTTATTGCATTTTAGGCATTTGTTGTCCTTGAAAATAGATGGGGTTTTAGCATGAAGTTTGCTTTTAGTTGGCAGTTCATTATTCCAGATGCTGAGACAGAATTTTTTAAGCTTTTGGTTTTCCCAATCAGTATGATGGTTGCTTATTTTAGTTGATTGTAATAGTGTAGTAGTTGTTTGCCAATATATATTCTTTGCTATTCTTTCACTGTAGTTGCATCTTGTTCAGTTAAGGAGTCTCTATTTTGCCAAGTGGATTGTTTAAATGAGCTTTTTTGTAATTAGTTTTATGGGAATTTCTGTGGAGACATTGTTCCATTGTGCTGTTATCTCTTGGGAACTATGTTGTGATCTCAGTACCTCAATCACTTTCTTATCGGGTTTCATTCCTCTATCAATCTGTACTAAACAGTCTGCTTGTTTATTTTGTTCAATTTCTGAGTGGCCTTTTATCTTATATAAGAATAGTTTTATCTGGTTTTGTTTACACAAACCCACTATTTGGAGGAGAAGGTTTGAATTTTTCTATGTTTTGATGATTTTTCTGACTTTTCTTTTTGAGTCTTGAGGATGCCATTAATTGTTGCTTGGCTGTCAATATATAGGGATACTGAGGAGTGTTCAGGTAGAACACTTAATGTCACAAGTATTACTGCAATTTCTGCCCTGATGGATGATAAGTGTGTCATTATTTGTTCTTGAAAAGTGTGTTTCTCTTGGTCTGGAGTGATAATAATCCAACCCAGTTCCATGTAATATTTTCCATCGAAATTGTTCATTGAACCATCTGTATAGATTTCAAAAATAGTATAGTTTCTTAGTTTTCCTCTGGTTGATGCTAATGATACCAGGCTTTCAGTATGACCTTTGAGCAATTTTGATAGATATTTGAGATGTAGTTGTGTACTATTTGATGATTGAATTTCAATAGTTGCTTCTTGTTGAGCTAGTGGAGCTTGTGTATGTTCTGAAAGTGTAATGGCGAGGAAATTAGGGGACATCCTGTTTCTCCAGATTGTTTCTCTTTCTATGTGACTACTTTGCCTTGTTGAGGACTTGCTTTTGTGAACTGGTATTATGATGAATTGTTGTTTAGTAGCTGTAAAGCTGCATTCACCAGTTTGGTTTTCTGTGTTGTTTATTGTGCATTCCTCGCAAGCCTCTAGTGATAAGCTTTCTGGGTTCTGTATATAGTATTGGTATTTGATAGTGTTTTTATCTATTTTCTGTTGTCTTTTTCCAATAGTTGGGTTGCCTTCTTTCATCATAAATATCCAATGAGGTCTGGAAGGAGGGAGATCGGTGGAGAGTGTGTCTTGTGTAAAGATATTTTTGGTTGTATCAGTGTTTGCTTGGTCTTTGGTTTCCAGTATTGTTTTGAGTTTGTTCTGTATAGTAGTGAACCATCTTGGAGTTGAGCCTGGAACTGATTTTTTAGTGATTCGAATGATTTGACACTATTTTAGTACTTTAAATTTGTCTGCATTTAGGAGTTGCCCTGTAAATAGAAAGTTGGCTTTTTTAGGTTTTTCCGATGTTCAGCAAAGAAAGCTTTACTCATTATATCTTCTATTGGTGTGTTTATTTATTTTATAAGGATCAGGCTATTGGATTCTTGCAATAGGTGTACTGTAAATCCATATCTTCTCAAGAGCCAAATGATATCATGTGTAAAGTTGTTGTCTAATTTCTTTAGAGGGCTCTCTATCTTGTTTAGGATGGATTGGATTGACCAAAATTCGTTTTGCAGTGTCTAGAATCTTATTTTTGCTATTTCTTCTGCTCTATTGGCTCTATTAATTCTGTTGGTCCAGTTTGTAATGTAGAGCAGAAGTTGTTTATCCTACAGGTATATTATGTTGTACTTGTATTTGTTGTATAAGATATTGTTGGAAGTTGTTCTGGCTAGGCCTAGTTTATGTTTAAAGGTTGATATAATGTTACTCATGAGGAGGTTGCATGATTTTTCAAATAGAATCATGTCATTGCATAGGTACTCCACACTAGAAATTAGGACATGATTTATAATATATTGTATTAATTTATCTGTGAGATTTTTCATTCCTATTAGTGCTTTGGTTTTCCTGAATTTTTGTTAAATTAGAGTTCTTTGATAGTCTTTCTTTTCTGAGCTGTCATGTCACACTTTTAGGATTCTGACTGAAATTCCTTTGGAACAGTCCTGAATAGTTGATTGTCTATTACTATTCCTTGTCTGAAGTCATCTTTTTTCCCATTAATAATGATTAATTGTGATTTCTGTGGGTTGATTTTAATATCATTAATGTGGTAAAATTCTTCTGCTATTTTGATAATTTCTCTCATGTCTTTTACATTATTTGTAATCCAAGTGATGTCATCTATATATGCGCTGACTACAATGTTGATCTTTTTTGTTGACCAGCCTTTTTGGAAGTTTCTGTATATTTTTGTTGAGATTGTATAGCCTATAAAATCTTTGTCTATTTTGGTTATGAGGGGGTTATAGAAGATGCACCTGAGGAGAGAGGATATTGTATCCCCTTGATCAATACCATCCTTAACTCTATATTCCACTGTAGGTCCATGACATGTCAAAACAATGTTTTGTCATTAGTTGAAAATATTACAGAGAATGTTGATAATTTGAGAAGGAACCCTGATACATTTGAGTGCTAGGGTTAGTATTTCAAGGTTGATTGAATCATATGCCTTTGACATATCTTGACTTAGGATCCATACTTATTTGTTTGTATCTTTCATATGTTCAATAATATTGTTTATGATGTGGATTGGTTCCTGTGTACTGCAGTTAGGGAGTGCTGCCCAGTTTAATTCTGAGAGGATTTTGTGGTCACCTATACATTGTACTAATCTATCAGTGATGATTTTTGTGAAAATCTTTTTTCCTATATCTAGGAGGGTAATTGGTCTTGTGATGTCTAGGTTGTTTTACCAGTATTTTGATTTCGGTATTGGGTAGATAGCTCCTTTACTCCATTCTTTTAGAGTGTCTCCATCTTTGATGATTCTGTTAAAGAGTAGCTAGATTTCTTATATCACCTTTGTCCCTAGATTCTTATAGGCCATGTAGGGAATCTGATTTCTTTCAGAAGCTGATTTTGCACTTCTGTTTTGAATTGCCTTTTTTATTTCCTCTGTAAATATTTCAGATAGGACTGAGTTGTACCACCTGGGATTAATGTTTTTTTTTTGTTCATATTCTTCAGTCCAGGAGGGAAAGTTGAAGATAGGCTTAATGTTCCTGGCTGGGGTCCAGTTCTGGAAGTGTTGTCTGATCCTGTTTTTGATTTCTTTGGGATTAGTTATAATTGAAACTTCCTCGTCTTCTATAGTGATCTTGTTCAGGACAATGATTCTCCTGAATTTTTCCATGATGCTGTTAATCATTGTTTTTTTATTTGTTGCTAGATATGTTTGTCTATTCAGAGTTCTTTGTTTAATTGCGAAAGCTTGCTTTTTATACATGATTGCTTGGCCAATGACTTTATGTTCTCAGATTATTTTTTGGATGTAGTCTAGTCAGTATTGTAGAAAATTGAGTGGATGCTTCACCTTTAGTTTGATCAGATGTTATTGCATATCTGGGAACTTTTCTTGAAGATGTTTTGATAGTGTGGGAGGAGACTTGTTTGTTTCGTAAATGGTTTTCAATCTGTTATTGAAAAGCTGTATCTGCAATAGTGGATCTTTGGCTATGTTTTCCTCTTTTATTATTCTTTTTCTCCTATATTGTTTTCTTTTTGGAATGTACAGTTTGACTGCTTTGAGGATATGGCTATATATGATGTTCCATTGTTTATCTATTGATCTAGGTTTTGTACTTTGGCTGCTTAGGACTTTGTCGACTTCTAAGGAGAATTTTTTCTATTGTTCATTGTTTGCTAGTTACTAGTTGTATCTGTGATTCAGCTATGGTATGGGGTCTCTTTGTATAAGTTCAGTTACCATGTTTCTATTTTAGTGATGATAAGTTTGTGATCACTGGAAATCAGTGAAACTAAATCTTTTCTGATGTAGGCTTTTCTGCTTTGCCATAATGGAAGTATGTTTATCCAGATTTGATCTATTCTGCTACTGCTATTGTTCCGGCTCCAGGTATATTCTCTTCTGCTTGGGTTATGAAGCCTGTATGTGTTTTCTAGACTTTTATCTATTAATATTTCTATTTGAGAACCTGTTGGTTTGTTGGATGAACTTTGTTTGTAACCATTGTTTTTGTCCAGAGCTGGATTGGGAACTTCATTTAAGTCTCCTAATACCAGGAGATATCAATTATTTTGAAGTACTTCTCATATCTATTGCTTTAGTTTATTGAGAGTATCTTGCCACCCCTGGTCTCTCTTATCTGCATGAAAGTATGTGTCTATAATTCTAAGTTTCTGTTTTTTTGGAAATGCAAGATCTGCATGTATTAGTCTTCTTTTTCAGGTATTGTATTTATAAATGTGATTTGCTATTTCTTTTTTTATCATTAGATTTAGACCTTATCTGATCATTTGTTCATCATTATATGACCAAATTATATGGTAGGATGGGTGTCTCCAGTATTTCGATTATTGGTGGGTACCATTAGTCTTGGTTGTTACAATGATGCCCCAGTCCTTAGTTGCACACTAGTTGAATCAGGTTTCTCTTTTGTGTTTGTTTGTTAGGCCTTGAATATTGACAGTTGTGGCCTGCCATATTAGATGTTGAGTATCTTTTTCAATGTATATGGTTGTGTTGTTGTTATTAGAGTTGTCTTCTGTTATGTCATTGTTTAGATAGAATATGGAATTTAGTAAGTTTTGTTTTTGTGTATCCTTGGATGACTTTCTGAGTTGTATATTGCCATAATTGTATATTGTGTTTTCCAGTGTAGATGATACTGGTATATTGCTTATTGATTATTTTTTGAGGGGAAAGATGTTGCACTAGGAATCAGTTCTGAAATTGCATTGTGTACCTTATGCATGTTTTGGTCCATCCTGCTTATAGATTCATGGATTTGTTGTTGAGCTTGAATATTGTAATATTCTTTTGTGCTTGGTTGAGAGGTAGAGATCTCCTTGTGGTTTGATAGGTCTTCTTCTCCATTTTCTGTTTCCATAATATTTGTGAAGTTATATTCTGAGACTTTCAAGTTATATACCCTTTTGTCCAGGTTGCTAATGTTTTCTTTTATCTCTTCAATCTCATTCTTGATTTCTTTGAGAATGGTCATAATATCAGAAAGTGTTGGGTTGTTCTCTTGAGTTTTTTTTGATTGACGTTAACCATATTTGACAACTGCTGCATAAGATCCAGGCTTGATTGAGCAATGTTGTGAGGATTTTGTTTGATTTTTAATTGGAGTGATACGTGCAGGTCTGAACTTGTTATATAGTTTTTCAAATTTGTTCACTTGTTCCTTGTTATATTCCTTCCATTGTGTTCTTCTTTTTTTGATTGGGCAGCCATTCAGTAGATACTCTGGGCTGTCACAAATTGTACACAGTTTGGCTTCAATAGGTTGCCAGGTACAATTGAAATTACCCAGTTGAAATTATTATGAGATGGCCGTTTCTAGTTCTTTTTGATTACTAAAGCTGATAACTGCAAATCTCTTTCTTTGATATGACATTCTTCTTGGTATGTAACAGGTCTTGACCTTAGTTTATTCACATATTCTCCTTAGGTCAAAGGTAATAGTATTGGGTGGAAGATTCGTGAGTTTTGCTGCAGTTTGTTTATGTGCTTTAATTTAATCTACATTTCATTGTGCATCAAAAACTCTTACTGAGTCAGCTTTGAGAAGCATGCTTCATTTTTCGATTAGGGTATCTTTGTCCTCTTTTTTTGTATATATGATTGTTACTGTTTGCCATATTTGTTGAGTTGACATGGTGATGTTACTAATCACTCCATATTTGGTGAAGGATTGTTGTACTTATATGAGTTTGGTATTCAAGGGAATATTCCATACTATGATACTATTTTTCTGTTTTAGGATTGGGTTTGTGTACTCCATGAGGGCCATGTGTTTGTTGTCTATATCAGGTAATGGATTGTTACAAATCTCGATTGCTTCTTGTTTGTTATTTAAAATGATAATGGTATGCTCTATCTCTTTTTTCTTTTTGTTCTGAATTGTCATAAATCCTTCTGATAAATTCAAAGCCTTAATAAGGAAGTTTATTTTCTGAGCTATGGTTTTGCCTGGCAAGTCTATGGCTGGAATGCCAATCTTGGCTCTCTCTTTGCCATAATAGATGGTTTTGTCAAAGAGGGAGAGAGGTCTTGATTTGATGATTTGAATATCTTTCTTTTGTTTCCTCTTGGTATCAACATGTTGCCAACTTGAGGTTGTTGCTTGTGGGTCTTGTTCTATTTCCATCTCCATGTCTTGGTTATCTCTATTTGCTTCTCTATGTATTTCTCTGGTTGGTTCAGGGGAGGTTGCTTCTTGTGTTTCCATATGTGGTATTGCTGTAGTGTTACCGAGATGGTTTACCATAAGGTTTTTGATAGCCGTAATGTTATTCTCAACTTCTTCACTCCAATTAGTACTTTGGTTGATTTCAAGGGAGGTTTTGGATGTTGTGGCTTGTGCTGTTGAGTCTTGAGACATGTGTTGACTATTGAAGTCTTCGAACTGGATTTCTCTTTGACTGTTCTCTTTGGCTTTTCCTTTGTTTATAATATTTTCCTTTGCTGCTCGCATTATTGTTTCTTTGTGTAACTTGTTTGCGTTACCTCTTGCGAGGATGTTCTTGTTGTAGTTAGGTCTCCACTGAGCCATTTTGCTTTGAAGTTCCCTTTGAGATGGTATCTCTCTATTCACCTTTTCTTTTTCTTTTAAAATTACCATAAAAGAAAAATTTTTTAGAAAAAATGAACCTGTGGGAAAGAGTTTTTTTTTTGTTTTGATATTTAATAAAATACATATATCTAGTCTAACTAAAGAATTTTAAAAAAAAAATATAAAAATAAATATAAATATTTTAATAATCAAAAGTATTTATAATTTTTTTTTTTTTTATATAAACAGGACAGACCATTTTATTGAAGTTTAATAGACAAGTACATTTATTCGAAGAGGCTATACTCCAGATAAAATTTAAACTTATCTATTATTTGACAATAAAATATATTGATAAGGATCCTTGCTGTCTGCAGAATACAATTTCAAGAGGCCAGCGTACTCGAAGTGCCACTGGTGTTTCATTCTTCAGAAAAGGTAAAAAAAAACAAAGGATGAGAGGATGTATCTAAGTTTATGATCATATATACAAAGTGGGTTCCAATAAACTAATTAACTATGAAAAAAAAAACCCCTAAAAATAGTTAATAGTAATGAGAATATATTCGAAGATCTAAAATTAGTGGTGTGAAAAAAAGATGTATGAACAATATCATGTGTTTCTTAGTTTTCAGATGCTACCACCACTATTAGTAAGTTCAAAAAGAAACTTGAACCGATAGATAAGTTACTGTGCAACTTATACAGGGGGAAGAAACTTTCACTTGAGTTCACACTGTCCAATATTTCTATTGAATATGCTTGTTATTAATGCATTCAGAGTGGTGGTGTTGGTGTGATACCCCATATTATCTTGCGATAACTCCCAGCAATATCCATGTGCTGGCTTGTTGGTCATTTCAAATAATGTTATTAACTTCCAAGTCAAGTACCGGTGCTATTCAATTTAATTTTACCTAAGGCTGCCTCAGTACTACAGAAAACTCTTCCATGTCCCTTTAATGAAATTACTCTCTAGCCAGGTTCCAACTATATATGGGAGCAAACTACTCTTGCTAAACAGGAAGGGAAAATTCTTTAGGATAGTCATCTGTGCAGATAATTTGGTGGATGGATTGTGGAAGGGAACTCCTTTTGATATGGTTGAGTGATTTTTATCTTTCAAGGTGAAAGGGATTCTATCTCTATGGGAGAAAGGGTTAGGGATAGTGACATATATATAGCTGTGTAGGTTGATCCAATGCAGTACATTCTATCTTTTGTGATTTTTATTTTTTTATTTTTTTATTTTTTTTTTTAATAACCGCAACTGATATTAGATGCGAGCCTTTTATTTAAGAATTATCTTAAACTTGAACCTGGGTTCTTTGGCATGACACCAATCATCTTTTATAAACTATATATCTCTATATATATGCAGATTAATGATAACATATTGTGGCTTGTCCTAGTTAAGCCTACACATCACTCCGAAAATGAGATAGACTTAACTAGAAGCTGGTGATTGATAACAGCAAAATGGCACTATTGGTATAGTTAGCACATCTATTTACAAAAGAACCTAATATTTATACTAACTTATACATTAGATTGAATCCTCAAGGATTATTTAACTACTCAGATACCTTGATACTTTTTACTTGAACCTCAGAAGGGATTTCTTTCTTCTTTGTCACTACCTGTGGCATCACAAACAAACCCTGTTCAATAAGTTCTTCATTTAAGCAAACACCAGATTGGGATATTTCAAGCTAGAGTAGTTAAGTGACGGTTTGGTTAGGGAGAACAGGTTTTTTGTTGTATTGGGCCTGGAAACCAGTTTGGATCAAGATATAGGCCATGGGTCTTTCCTTAATAAGGACCATGATCCTAATAAGGCATGATCATTCTATGTTGATCTTTTGGAGGGGGTAAGCTGACCATGATTTTTGATGGAATTTTGGGAGAAAATTAAAACATGAGAATGTCCCATTGTCATGTCCCTTGAGTTGAGTAATAGTGATATTATCAAGTATTCAAAGTAAAAGCTCTTATCTAGCTGTTCACTTCTGACCAACATGATGGTAGTCTAGGCTCTCAGCAAGTAAAACCTTATACTTTTGGTGCTACCAAATGAAATTCCCATTATTACTACCTCTTCTCCATTCATATGGCTTGGTAAAGTAGCTAGTGATTATAGAAAGGTATGTCTAGAGTTTTGAAAGTATAGCTTTCCTTGCTACAGATTCACCTTTCAATTATAAAAAGTCTTGTTTTGATCTTTTTTATGTTTGAGCCCACTGTTTTAACCAGGGAAAAGCCTTGATGTACCATAGGGTTGATGATATGGTTTGGTGGAAAGAAGGAATGAGAAGCCTAGGAAGAAAATCTTGAAAAAGGAAAAAGCTATCTGTCAGCAGGAAGGGTATAAAACGAAGGGGTAAGAGATAACAGGGAAAAAAAAAAAAAGAACATGAGGGGGAAGGTTAAGGAGTTGGGGAAAAAATAGGAGATATAAAAGTATTCTTGTCTATGATGACTTAGGCATATACAAAGCCTCACTCCAGGAGTGTCCTGCCTCAAAAGATATTTTCCTTTGTCTCAGACATTTGCCATATGCAGAGTTTAGATCCACTCACGCTTTCCTAGATATACTACTACTTCCTATACATCAACAAGTCAGATAATAAAGCCTCATGTGGTGTCAGCACAACTCAAACTTTGTCCGCCGCATAGTTGGTATTCTCATATAGAGGACGAAAGGGGGAAAGGGAAAAGAAGAAAACTTCCTAAAAAGGAAATTTTCACGAAGTAGGGGAAAGTGGAAAAGAGTTTTTTTTTTTCTTTTGTGGTTTTTTATTACTACGAAATAATGTTATACATATGATAATTTATATATGATAAATGTATTACATACTATATATACTAATTAGCCCTATTAAGGGAAACTACATGATGCTCTTTTAATTTTTCCTAGAACAATTTTATAGAGTAATCTAGTTATCAGACCGTTGCATATACTCTAACCTATCTCTAGTTTTGGAACTTCGGCATGGTCTATGGATTTCTTCTTCTATCAAGATCTCCCGATGATTCGTCACAGATAAGTTTGACCATACTTTTATACATCCCACCTGTATAATGTTACTCTCTTCAAGACTTCAGCCTTCTTAACTTGACAACTTCCTTATCGGTTGGTAAGATTGGCAGAGTGTCTTCATCAATCCAGTTTCTGTTCTGGTTGACCACGAGATCAGCCCCATCCTCCTCCACCTTATTATAGTAATAATAAGATACTGGTCATCCACAATACCCATAGACTGGTCTGATCTGGTAAAGATCAGCTATAGGTTATACTGTGTTACAGTGGATCCTTTCATTTCAAATATCGGTAAGATAGCCAGGATTGTGCCCAATGACAAGTATTAACCTGTCATTCAATGAAATCGTTTTATTGTGTGTGGTATTTTTTCACTTGGCCCTCAGATAGTATTGAACTCTAGATCTTGTAATTGCGACCTGGAAGCACTACCACTGTGCTATAGACCTACAGGTCTAAAGTATTTATAATAACAAATTATGTAATATATTAATTAATATATAATTCTTTTTTTTTTTTTTGAGTACTCTTAACCAGGCTAGATTGTCAGTTTATTAATTAATTAAAAACATAAGTATATTTTTATTTGAGCAGCATAATACATACTATAGCCAAACTATTATTTTAATTTAACTAACTTATCATAAGCATAAAAGTCTTTAAGTTTGACCTTGGGAACAATATTTTGCTTCGCAGTGTCTTTGGGTGAAAACTCTCCTAGTTCATGCATTATTGTCAGCAGATTGTCACTGCCATATATCTGATTAAGCCACTGGAATACAGGAAACTACAAAAGAATGGGTTGAAAAAGAAGAGGTATAATATCTAAAAATGTCTAAGTAAACAACAAGAAAATAAAAAAGTAAAAATAAAAAAAAATATTTTCGGCTTTCTTCAAAAACCTGCTTCTCAAGACCTCTTCTCAATAAGAAATGCCTGATTGAAATATCTTTTCTTTTCCTGACCATTTGAGGAACTTATTCATTCTTGATTTTGATTTTCTTCTTATGTATCGACTAAAGAGACTTATCATCTAATGGGAACCTTTACTTTCAGGACATACTTGGTCTCAATTATTTCTTTGAGTAGTAATTTTTTATCCACCTGCGATAAAGAGATGACTTATAATAGACCCCAAGTTCTTATATAACCTAGTAAGGACTAGGTCATATTGTTTCAGTGCGATACCTTTCAGTAGCCATACCTAATTAAAGGAATTTTACTAATATATATCTTCTACTACCCAAAAGATCAGATTCCTTAATAATTCTTTTGCCTTGTAATGATTGGAGGGTCTCAAGAGTGGTAGAGATCCTTATTGATTGCGATATTCTTTAACAACTTTTGGTGAAATGTATTCTTAACTGTAACCAAAGGATTGGAGCTTAGCATGAACTAAAGACCATTTAATCTTATTGCCTGACTGGAATAAAAAGAAGATCTTGATCTTGAACTTTACTTAATGGGGATAATAGGAGAAAAAGATCTCAGCTTAAATGAATATCAGCTTTTTCACCACCTGGGAACTTGTTGTTTGTATCTTATTGGCCTTATAAAACTTGATTTGTAGGTTAATCCAATTGGAGGATATAGAATATCAATTAACTCTTTCTATTACCAATGACATCATTGGAACATATGATATGATCAATAGGAACTTGTTTACATTCAGTTACTAATATATTTTGTATCAACCAATTAGATGCCAGGTAATGTTGTACTACCAGAAATTCAGGATCAAACTGAGATAGGCAAAATTCCTCAAGAAAACTGTAAAAAACAGTAGATACTTTAAGAGGGTACTAGATAGTATGTAAAAAGGTGGATAATAAGTCTTTCTATCAATAAAATCTCTATTTCTTATCATTTCTAGTTCTATAAGATGACATTTCATTTGTTAGGTTTTTTACTTTCTAGAATCTTCTTGTTCTTAATAGAGGAAATGTGTACTTAAGTCTTTTCAGGTCACTAGAAGCTCAAGTTTTTATTTAAAGAAGTTTATAAACAAGTAAGAGAGAGTAGGAGAGATACATAAAGACAAGCTTCAAGTTGTTTTAATGAAAGTATAAAGACTTTATTAGTAAAAAAAATATAAAACTTTTTGTGAACATCTTTTTTGTATATGATTAGAAAATCAGCAGAAAGATTAATATATAATTTTTTTTTTTTTTTTTTTGCATGAAACAGGCCCACTTTTATTAAGATTTTTAGAGTACATGATACTTTGATTACAAAGCTATTTTGTAAACATTTTCCTATATTACCTATCTAAAAGTTTACTTAAAAAAAGCCAGTTTGTCTTTTTTTTTTTTTGACCCTCTGTGGCTTGTTGCCCATATTTATGAAACTAACGTACCTAGGCTTTATTAGCATGCGAAAAGATGTCATAGATGGTTTTGGTGCCAGGAACGATGTCAGTAAGCAGGTTGTGAGCCATCTGTGTATATGAGGTATGTTGCTGTTTTTGACTGTTGCTTTGTTTGTAGTGTGTTTTTTTTTTTTGTATAGGATTTCGTTGTCTTTGGTCCATTTATGAAACCTTCTGTATCTGTATTTCCATATGTTGAAGGTAAGAAATTTGATGTTATTTATTATACCTCTGATGGTTTCCGCTATTCTGTTTGTATCCAGGTATTGTGTTATCAGTTTGGTTATGCTCTTGCTAATTCCGTCTCTGATTAGTGTGTCCCAGGTATTGTAATTGTTGAGGCTGGTTGAGGCTTCAGATTTTATGTTGGTGTTGATGGGACCATCTTTTCTTGTTGTTATTTCTCTGCTAATAATGTTGGCTATTAGTTCTTTGATGTTCAGGCCATGTTGCTTGCATAATAAGGGGTGTTCATTGTCTTCTATATCTGTGCATGCGAAACAGATATCAGTGGTAAATATGCAGGGGTATCGTTTTTTGAGTATGGACATTATTGGTAGTTCCTTGTTCCATATTTTTATAGAGAAGGTTCTGATTTTGTGGTCCCATGAGTTGCAGGGTGGTGAGTTTATATTGGAGGGATAAAGGTTCGTTAGTGAGTTTTTCTAATCTGTTTCCTCTTTTTGTTTGTCTGTCAAGGATTTGTGTCTTTTTAGGTTAGCCCAGTCCCAGGTGTGTCATGCCTGTTGTATTGTTGTGATAGTTTGTCTAATGTCATTAAGGATTTCAGTATTGTAAAGTTTGAAGATTATAAGTTCCTTTTGAGGGATGTAATGTGTGAGAGGGCCTGTCATGTTGGGTGTGTTGTTGTCTAAGCTTTCCCGGGCAAGCTTGTCTGCTCTGCAATGTTCTTTTGCTGGGTTGTCTGGTTGAATTTTATGCCATGTGATATTTAGATGTTGTTGGTTTATTGTTTTAACTATTGTGCTAACTAGTCTGGTATGTTTGCGTTTTTTCACTGGTTTGGTTGTGACTTCATTGATTTCTTTGATGGCGATTGAGAAGTCGCAATAGATGTTGCTGGTGCTTCCGTAGTTGATTAGGTTGATAGCGATTAGGATTGCAAGGAGTTTTGCAGCAGTGCTGGGGCCTGGGGCTGTTATGCTTATTGTTATTTCTGTTGATTGGCTTTTGGGGTCTTTGAGGACTATGTTTATTCTCAGGTTTTTGTTATTTTTTGCTGGGTTGAAGGCACCATCACAGAATATGTCAAGGTTGTTGTGAGGTTTCATTTTGTGGATGAGGTTTTCCATTTGGGTGAGGGTTGTCTTGGACATTTTGATTAGTTTGTTGAGTTTAAGGAGTTGCTTTGGGATTGGATCGATTTCTACTGTAGCGATGGTATCATTGGGTTGTTGCCACCAGGTGGATATGCTTCTAGGTGATATTTGTGTGTGAAAAATGTTTATTGATTCATTGTTGGTTCTGGATTTAGTTGTTTTGGTAACTGGTATTTTTTCTAACTTTTCATTTTGGGTATTAATACAGCACATATTGCTCCTGCCATCCTTAGAGTTTGTTAGGTCACAGCCGTTACAAGCTATAAGTAGGGAGTTGTTTGTGTGTTGATAATATCTGAGTTTGGTTTGTTCTTTGTTGCTGCTAAGTCTTTTTCCTATTGCTAGTTGTTGGTTGATTATTGTCGAGTACCAGGCCGATGTGCTGATACTAGTTGGAGCATATTCGATTTGAGCGAATGCATTGATATCTTGTGGGCTTTTTTTATTTTTGAGAAAGGTTGAGCTAATTGAAGTGAGGTTGAAGTACCATCCAGGTTTTTTCTTCTCGTTTAGTTTGTTATGTAATCCCCCTACCTGGTGTCATAATAAAGTCTTGGTTTTGAAGGTGTCTAAGGTCTGTTCAATGTACATGATGTGATGGCATCTCAGGGCTTCTCTATGTGTGTGATACCAGTTTTGATCAGTAATCTCACTTATGTGGTGGAGTTGATCCTTGAGGTTGTTGTCTTTGGTTTTGTTATGGGCGGTTATGTGGTTTTGTCGGAGATTGTTTAGGACATCATGATAGAAATTGTGTCCTGTTTTGAGGAAAGTGAGGCAGTTCTTCAAGATGGAGTTTTTATGCCATGCAAGCCATTGTAGGTTTTGGATCCTGTTGTGACAAATTTGTCCTGCAGTATTTTGTGTTATGTGGAGATCTTGTAGGTCGCTTACATGTTTTTGAAGTTGTCTTGTTTGGATGTCATGGATGCCGTAGTGTGTTTTGAGGTAGAGAATGGAGTCAGGAGTTGTTGCTACGAGGTTGGCTTTATACTTCATGCTTCTTTTGATCCTTCAGTTAATTTTTCGAGTTTCGAGCTGGTTGAGGACTAAGTCTCCAGTTAAGTATTCGATTGTTGAAAAGAGGACATTGTTAATTATATATTTGTGCATCTTATTGTTATTTGTTTTCCTTTCTGCCATGGAACAAATCATGTTGGTTTTTTTCTATATTAAGTTCCTCTGGGTTTTTTTTCCTGATCATATTTCATGTCATATCCCTAGGACTCTGATGGCATTGTTTTTGTCGACTGGGTCGATGGTATGTTCCTTGATAGTGATACTTTGTTGTTGGGCATTTATGATGAGGAGTTCTGATTTGTTGGGGTTGATATTAATGTCATTTAGTGAGTAGAAGAAGTTGCTGATGTTGATTATATCTTCCAGATATTGTTTGTTTTGAGTGATGAAGGTTGTGTCATCCATGTAAGTTACTATAGAGATGTTTATGTTTGACTGTGTGAGACTGTGTGGATCTTGTCTGTGTGTTCGAAGGTTGTATTCAGGTATCTTGCTGATTCTGGTGATAAGCGGGTCATAGTAAATGCACCAGAGGATAGGTGATATTGTATCACCTTGATCGATGCCTTCGTGGACGGGGTAGGGGTCTGTATTTCCGAAATATGTGATTACTTAGTTTTCGCGGTTGGTGAAACAGTTTTGAATTATGTTAATAGTTTTAGTAGAGATTTTGATTCTTTGCATGGCTTGGATTAGGTGGTTGATGTTGACCGTGTCGAAGGCTTTGCTTATATCTTGAAAGAGCATATAGCATGATTTGTGTATTTCCCGAGCATCCTCTAGGACTCTGTTGATGATGGCGATTGGTTCCCTGGTGCTTTGTTGAGATAGGGCAGCCCAGTTGTGTTCAGATAGTATGTGGTATTGGGTTAGTGTATTTGATAGTCGGGTGCAAATGGCTTTAGTGAAGATCTTTTTTATGGATTCTAATAGCATTATGGGTCTGGTAATGTTTATGTTGTGCTCCCAGTCTTTAGGTTTTGGGATGGGGTAGATGGTGCCATGTTTCTATTCTTCTGGAATCTTTTCTGTGTTGAGAATTGCATTGAAGAATCTGGTTAAGCCTGCCAAGCTGTTTTTTTGAGATGTTTGAAAGCGACGTATGGTATATTTGATGGGCCAGGAGCAGATTTGTTGCTTGTTTTGTTGATTATGGTTTGGATCTCTTCCTGAGTAAAGGGGTGGGTGGTGGGATCATACCAGCTAGCTTTGATGTCCTTCTTGGGCTGATATTCTGTGTTCCAGATGGTGCGTCGATATTTTTGATGTCACGTTGGTATGTCCAGTCTTCAAAGTGTTGTTGAATTGTTTGTTTAATTTACGTGGGGTCCATAATAACTGTTTTCTTATCTTGAATTTCATTGATAAGTCTATTGATTATGATGCTTCGCTTGGGTTGGTTGAGTAGGGATCTGATCATTTGCTTTTTGTTTGTGTCAAACCAGTTCTGACGTCTGGATCTTACTGTTTGAATGTTATTTTTTATTCGTTGGTCGATGAATTTTTTGTATTTGAGTTTTTCAGTGTTGATCCATTGCTCGATTTCTTTGATGGTTGAGTCGAGCTTGTTACTTTCCTTGATTGTTAGGGAAGGGATCTGTTCTTGAATACTTTTAGTTAGGAATGATAAGGTGGATGGGTTGAATTTTGAATTGTGGTTCTTTAGGTGCTTGAGTTGACACCTAGCTTCTGCTAGTTGAAGCAGGAGTATGGATCTTAGTGGAGGAATGTTTTTTGTTCTTTTTCTTTTTCTTTTTTTATATTTTGCAATATAGCTGTTTGCTGCTGCTAAAATCCAGTCGCGGAGGGTAGTCCAGAGTTTGTTAGTATCTGTATTCTCATTCATCATTTGGTTCCAGGTGGGCATGTGTGAGTCCATGGATTCAGCGAACTTTTGCCAGGACTGTTCCGATGTTGCTACCCAATTGAATCTGGTTGCATTTGTGGGGTGACGAAAGCGTTTAGTAGGAGTTTGAAGTTGCCATGTTTCTATGTGCATTGAGACTGCCCTGTGGTCTATGGCTATGTTTTGTTCTGTGATGTATGCATCTATAGGGTACCATGTTGGGCGTGAGGAAATCCAGATTGCAACTATTCTATTTTTTGGAGAATTGGCTGTCCATTTAATAGACCATGTGTATTCTTTGGAGTATGGGTAGAGGAAGCGGTATGTGTCTATCATGTCCATTGTGGTGAGTTTCTCAAAGAAAGGTTCGATTTTGTTTGAGTGATGTCTTCTTGTAGGGCTGTACTTATCTTTGTGTCAGTTTGAATATGCATTGAAGTCACTGACTAGAATTATGTGTCAGTTTTCATTGTTTTTTTTTGCGATTAAGTTGGTTATTGTTTGCATTAGTCTTCTCTTTTGCTGATTGGGTGAGACAGGTAGATATGTTTCTATGATTCGTATGTATTTTTTTTTGGGGGAAGGCTAGATCGATACACAGAATTCTGCCTTCATGTCTGTTGATATTAATGACTCTGTCTCTGAGATTATGTTGGATTGCGATACTGACACCTGTGCTATGGCCTTTGCCTTCCCACCAGGTGGTGTATGAATTTGCTTTCCAGGGTTGTTTATCGTTGTTCTGGTTTGTTTCAGTTGAGATTATGATTTCCCATTGTTGTTGTGTTCATGTCTCCTCCTATATGGAGCGTTTTGTTTCATCTTTAAGTCCCTGACAGTTTAGGGTTGTGATAGTGAGATAAGGTTTGTCTATGTAGTTGGGATTGTTGTATGGTTGTGCTGGGTTTGTTAGTTCTGAGTGTTGTGTGGAAGTTTGTGTCAGTGTGGATGGGATTGGTGTAGGTATATCTTGCGTATGGGTGTCTAAAATATTATTGGGAATGGTGTGAGTTGGGTTCTTGTTCGATTGCTCATAGGTTGCTTCTAAGTTCTCAGGATGACTTTGGTTGTTCCCCATTATTGTGAAGTAAATGGATGGGTGGGATTGTTCAGAATTAAGGTGGAGATTGCATTCATGATAGTGTTTATATTTCAGTCCATTTTGTTAATGGAGGAGTGGAGTTGGTGTTGTGTCTCTTGTATGTCCTGGTTTTGATTTGGGGATGATGGTCGTATAGAGTTGGAGGGTAAAGGTGTATTGAGATCTATTTCCATGTTACCTACGCCATCTTCATCATAGTATTCAAGGTTGGTGATACGTTCGTCAAAATCTGAGATGGTTTCCTTGATTTTGGCAATTTCTTCCTTGATCGTATTGAGAGTTTGTAGAATGTTGAAGAGGAGATTTTGTTCTTGATTACTTTGTGATTGGTGGTGGTAGTGGGATCGAAGGGCTGCAGCATATGATTCATGAGCTTTGGTCTTTGGGCGGTTGGGGTGTGTTGACGGATATTTCTGGTACCCATGGGCTGGAATTTGTTATATAATTTGCCGAATCTTTCGACTTGTTCCTTGTTGTATTCAGTCCATTGTTACCGTGTTTCTTTTCTAGGGCATTGGACCACTAGGTGGTCAGCCTGGTCGCAGATAGCACAGAGTTTAGTGGTTATTGGGAGGAGGGTGACATCTGTTTCTCCTAGTATGAATACTTTGTTTAGAGAATTGTCGAGGTCAGTTTTGGTTTCAAAGCTGATAACTGCGAATCTTTTCCTGGTGTATGACATGCAGCAAGGGATGTAACAAGTTTTGCCATTGATTTGTTCTAGTATATGTTTAAGGTCGAAGGCTGTTATATTAGGGGAAAGGCCTGTGAGTTTGGCTGCTATGGAGACCTTGTCTTTCATCTGCTTCATATTGAGGGTTGCGTCGAAGATTCTTACTGAGTCTCCTTTGATTAATGTGCTGCCCTGGGTTACAAGTTGATCTCTGCTCTTTTTGTCTTGATAGTTGATGGTCGCAGTTTGCCATATTTGTTGTGTTCGCATGGTGATGTTGGTGATCGTTCCGAATCTGACAAAAGTAAGTTGGACGTCTATGAGTTTTGTGTATAGTGGAATGTCCCATACTTTGATACTATTCTCTAATTTGGTAACGGGGCTGCTGATCTTTATGTGCATGAGTTTCTTGTTGTCCGTGTTCGGTAGTGTTATAGTGCTTCCAGTTTGGGCTGCTTCCTTGTTGCCAAAGAGAGCTGTAATATAGAGGATGTTGTCGTGGGATTCACTTCTGATGTTGAGGAGGCCTTCAGAGAATCCAATGGCTCTGGTTACTGTAAGAATCTTTTTACCAATGGTTTCACCAGGGACTTCATCAGCTGTGATGCCGATTTTGCTTCGATTCTGCCATATCTAGTTTGAGGATCGAAGGGAGATTTGGATCGAGGGCAAGAGTTTCTGTTTCCTACTTTTTGCCACTTTGTGTTATTTGTTGCAGGTTCTACATGTTCGGGTTCGCTATCATCCATCATTTCGATGTCAGAGTCGTCAGTTTTCTTGGGTTGCGTGGTGAGTTCTTTGTTATCGAATGTCTCTTTTTCTTTCCCTTTGAAGGGGGTCTGAGGGGAAACGAGGTTTGGTTCTGGGATTTGTCTTGCTAGGTTTTCTTCAACTTGTTTGCTCCAAGATTCAGTGTTGTCAGGTTGGATATTCATCAGAGGGTTATTGTTCTAGGAGTCAGTGGGAGGTGCTTTGTTAGAGATATTGGGGAGTGTGTTCATATTGATAGGGTTGGATCTGGTGAAGATGTTGGGTTTTTTTGCGCTTTTTGAGTTTGTTTCTTTTCTGATGGGATTGGCCACGCCCTTGGAGAGTGCATTTTCGTTGTAGTTGGGCCTTGAGTGGGAGCTTGCGCTCCTGGTTGTTCTTTGCATATTGTATTTTTAGGTAAAGGTTCCTATTCCAGTTTACTGCGCCACAGATGAACGGGAAAGAGTTTTTTGTTAATATATAATTCTAATATATTAAAAGTTATAATATAAATAATAAATTTATTTTAAATAGAAACTGTAAAGTATCACATTTTTTTTATTGATTCTTTGATCACACAAAAAAAAAGATATTTGCAAGAAATTTTTTTTTTCTTGACTAATAAAGTCTTACCATTTTCCTTAAACCAACTTGAAATAATATTTCAAGAGTCATCTTACTTTCCCCTTTCTCTTATAAACATTTTCTTTAAACAAAAATCTAACTTTCAGTGATCAAAGTCATGAATAGATCTTTTTTATCAATAGCAAGAAAGTTTTGAAAGAAAGAAAAACTAAAGTACTACTATCTATTTATCTATTAGAAAAACAATACAGAGCTTTGTTGGTAATAAGAGACTTATCTTAAAGGCAACCATCTACTCTTTTGTCATGTTTTTGTTCTAAGAGTGCTCTTTCTCAGTTTTTTCCAAGAAATTTTATTTACTTCAGTTTAACCCTGAATTTTGAGTAGCACAAAGTTTTTCAAGCAGTGATTGGCTAACAAAAAACGTATCAATAAAAGAATATAAACAAGCTCCTATTAGTCATATTTATGTGTCTCATCTGATATTACTTTTTAACATGTCATTGAATATCAAGAAAGAGAATAATCTTCAAGAAAACTATCACTGCTATTTAGGAAAATAAGAAGAACAAAATACTCAAGAAGATATAGAATAAAGGCAAAGCCTTGAAAGTACACTATCTACTTATATAAGCCTGAAATACTGGGAGACTGAAAAATCTCTTAAGATCATTAATACCAATTGAAAATGAAATCACTAGTAGAAGGTGCTAATATAAAGTAGCATAGTAAATCAACTTCTTCATAATAGTAGTACTCCAAGAGCAACATTTATCAAGGCCAGTAAAGATGTATACCAGAAAGACCAAGATTTCTTTTCTAGAGAGGTTATTGCAATGGATAAGTAAGAACAGATTCACTAAACAATAAAGACCTTATACCTTGCATCTATTCCCATAGTCCTTCCTTCCTAACTCTCTTTAATTCCAGTTCTAGATCTCCTCAAAAACCCTTTTGACTTGTTTGGTTACTTGGAAGAATATCAAAAAGAAGATCCAATATAAGTAGAGCAAGACAAGGCATAGGATTGAAACTGGAGAACACAAGAACCATAATATGGAAGTACTAAAAGCAACTAAGGAATAGATATTGTACTCTCGATCAATGAAGTTCTTAAAGAATACCTACTTGATAGTAAAGAAATAGTAGTAATAGCATGGTTTCAAATGTTGATTCTATAATGTATTATCATTTTTCCTCTCTTGCCAAGTCCTTTCAAATTGTGAGCAGAATCTTTTCTTCTATTGATCCTTGTATAACTATTATCATTAATTACTTCTTCTAGTAGTAAATAATTGTTTAAGAAGATTAGTATATGAATATTCATCCCCCTTTTTTTGGATTAAGATAGATAAACTAGATTCAATACACATACCAACCCTCCTTAAAAATTTTCATTGTCCTAATGGCCCTTTCATTAGATCTCTGTTTGGAGATGGTTCAATAATGAGGTGATTTATCAATATATCATTAGTTTATCAACTTATTATTGTTTTCTTTTGATCAAATGTACCTATATAGTAAAACTTCACTAATAAACTTGGCTAAGCCAGTATTAAAAAAAAAAAGAAAAGAAATTGTAAAGCATAATTATATATTTTTAAATATTCCTTATTTTTTTTTTTTTTTTTGTAGTTTCTTGAAGGATAATAAGCAGTGATAATCTATTAGCAATAACAGAAAATTAGAAAAGTATTTACTCAAAATATTTTATAGAATAAAATATGTTTCCAAGATTATACTTAGAGACTGAAGTCCTTTTGAAAATTAAAAGCCATTAATAAATGAGTCAGTATAAGATTATTTTTTTTTTAATGCTAGCTTATTCTTGCATCGAAATGAGTAAAATTTATTTGAATAAGCAAAAGACCTAGGGACAATCAGGATGAATAACTACTCATACTGTCTAAGGATTTACAAATCAATGAATACTACAAAGAGCTATTTATTTACGTCTTACCCAACTAGAATAAGATAGTTACATGACCATCTAATGTGGATATCTACTTACAAAAACAAATCATAAAAAGACAGGAAATATGAAAATACATACTATATCAATTTTCTATTCTACATCTTGATATTCCCTAGAGTGTAGCTATTGGTCAACCCATTGAGTGGCTTATTGCTATCCCAAAAAGAGGAAGCTAATATACCAAGAATTCATCTGGAGTACCTAATATCACCAATGTTGAGGACTATCCATGTAAAGCCTTAACTCCACTAGTGCTTAATTAAAAATTTTTAAAAAAAGAAAAAATGGTTGTGTTCAAGTCGAGTTTGATTCAGAGAAATATAATGTTGGTTAGCTAATCATTAGAAGTAGTTCCAATGAGTGGCTGGGAGTATCAAAACTCTTCAAAAAGATACTGGCCCTGAATGTAATGATTGTATTCACTGGAGAAGGAGTGAGGGAGTCGGAATTGTTGTCTATTCAAAGTAACCTAATCCAGCCTTGTTCTTTTTATGTAGCCAGTGACATCATGATTTTCATATCCTGTATCTACTCATGCAACTAGTATTCAACTTATAGTGGATCCCAGGTTCTCATGGGTACTGAGAAAATACATTCAGACATATGAGGTGACCAATAGAAGCTTGTTTATATTCTTTTACTAACATATTTTCTGCTGGCCAATCATTGCATGAAAAACTTTGTGCTACTCAAAATTCAGGGTTAAACTGAGATAGGCAAAATTTCTCAGAAAAAATTGAAAAAAAGCACTCTTAGAATCAAAGCATAATAGGAGAATAGGTGGTTGCTTTCAAGATAAGTCTCCCATCATTAGAAGAACTTTATATTGTCTCTCTAATAGGTAAGTGAATAGTAGCACAACAGTTTCTATCCTATTTAGAACTTTCTTACCATTGGTAGGAAAGTTATTTCATGACTTTGGTCACTGTAAGTCATGTTTTTATTTGAAGAAGATTGTTTACAAAAGGAAGAGGAGAAGTGAATATGACTCTTGAAGTATTATTTCAAGTTGATTTAAGGAGAATAATAAGACTTTGTTAACCATAAAGTATAAAAACTTCTTGCAAACATCTTTTTTAAGTGTAGTTAGAGAATTAGTAAAAAGAGTTTTTCATTTAATAATTTGAGTTAGTATAAGATTTAATTTAGCTATGATACAATTGTTCTATATATCTCTATTGATATTTATAATGATTAATAAATATATTGTACTGGCCTAATTATGGATAGTTAAAAAAAATAAATAAATACAAATTGATTTATATTAATTATTAATTAATAATAAATATTAATTAATATAAAAAAAGTTCTTTTAATTAATTCTCCTTTTTTAAAAAAAATTTTTATATAATAATTTTCTTGAAAAAAGTAAATCAGTTTAATTTATAAAAAAAACAATATATTCTTAAAATTATTATAACAAATTTATAATAAAAGTATTTTGAAATATCAAAAATAAATATATAAATGATTTTACTAATAGGTTTTTTATATTTCTTTTTCTTAAAATTTTAGGAAAAGAAAAAACAACTGAAAACTAATTCGCAATTAAAATAAAAAAGCCAATATTTATTTTATATAACATATAGTCAAACTAGTACAAATTAATGCCTTTCTTAACAGTATAGAAAATCTTAAAAGTTATTAAGTCTATTTGATAAATCAAGTTGCTTTAATTACTTCCAAGCTCAAATAGATATCAAAGCTCTTTAAAACAAAATAGTTTTAATATATTATATATATATATATCAAAATAACAAACCAATCCCAAATTCTATTATGTAAATACAAATATATAAAGAAAACAAGTTATAACAAATATATAAAACTTATTATTAAAACAAGTTAATTTTCTATATAAACATCACAATAATAACTCTTTATTAAGATAGAATCATTTATATAACAAATAAATACATAAAATAATATAAGGTTTGTTAATATTTTGTTAAAAATATTATAAGTTTATTGACATTATAAATATACAGTAGATTACTAATAAACAAGTAAATAAAAAAGATATATAAAAACACTATAACTAAGCAAAATAATAATTACATAATAATATAAAACTTATCACATTCAACACATATAATATAACATCTTATACAGTAACAAATATGAATAGAGCTCAATATATATTACAGATAGTAAATAAAAGAAAAGAGAATATAGTTAATATATTAGTTAAGCTTTTAAAAATATATATAAATATTCAAAACTATAAACTTCCAAACAAAAAGAAATCAAATTCAAAGAAAAACTATAGCAGCATCAAAAATATATACTGGCATAAACAATATTATTGCTAGATACTGAGAGTTAATAAAATAACCTTCCATAAAGAATAAATCTTAATATAATATATTCTAAATTTTAATAACAAAAAAAAAACCAAAGAAGACTTTTTACAATTCTATATAGAAGATAGGTTTTTGAAAATTGTTAACAATTCTAAAAATTCTAGTAAATCTAAATATTAATTAATAGAAATTGTTAAGCAATTAGATACTAAATCAACAATAGATAATAAAATTATAATGATATATACTTAAAAAGTAGTAAAAATAGAATTATAAAAACTTCAAGAAAAAATAAAAAGTTGTTGTATTAATGAATATAGTTTCTATACTATTAGAAATAGAAATATGGCTTCATCAATAAATTTATATTTTATAAAAAGAAAAGAAATCTATAGATTGGGCATAATAATAACTAATATTCCTAGAAAAATAGAAGAAAAAATCAAGATATATTTGAATAATGCTTTAAAACTTTCATAAAATGAAAAAACTTTTTTTAAAAAAGAGTTCATTAATAGAAGTAAATAACTAGTTTTTTGGATATAAGAAAAAAAAGATATATATAAGTATATAAAAGTAACAAATAAAAAAAAAGACAATATAATTATTCAAAATATACTATAACTTTTCAGACCATTCATAAATTATAAAAAATAGAAAGAAACCTAAACAAAAAATTTTCTGGAAACTTAAACACTACTATCTGATATGTATACCTAGTATATATAGATCAAAAGATCAATAAACACATTATATTTGCATATCTAAAAAGATATAAAGAGATTTAGAATATCTATATTTACAGTATAATTAAACATAAAAATTCAAATGAAAGCTTATATAAAATAATATAAATACCTTAGTATTAATCCAAAAACAAAATAAATAACTTTAATTGATATAAAAATATTAAGATCTATATTTTCTAAATCAGAACTTAGTAATAATAATATAATAGATAGATTAAAAAAAAAATATATTTTAGCTAGACTTTTAAGTACTAATAAATATATACTAGCTTAATTGCCAAAGCTTTAAATTTTTTTTTTTTTTTTTTTTTTTTTTGATCGGCTCAACCTTCGGTTGACTTTTATTAACTTTAAATGTGATATTACATATATATTATCTACTTTAGAGCTAACTACAAATTTAGAAACAATACTAGCATATATGTTTAAAAATATATGCAAAGATTCCTCCCAATTCAGATCTTCTGTAAGAACCTCCATGGTCTATTGCCTCCCATGTAAAGAACTAACTTGCAGGGGCCAAGTTAGTAATTATATTCCTTGTAGTTGTTACCAAGGAAGGGTAACTAAAAAAAAAAACATCAAAGAGCTATCAGGCGATAACCTAAATTTTCTCTACTACCAACCATCCACTAAAACTTCTACCATAAAACTACCAATACCTACAAATTATCTGCAAGGGTGCTATGTCCTAATCTTTGAAAGAAAGAGAGTGAGTGATTGTTTTGTTTGGAAGGGGGTAGGAGAATGGTTTCAGAGCTCCATGTTCTGCCTAGGGGATTACTCATTTAAAGAACTTGGCAGGACCTACAGCTAGGAGAATACCTTGAAATCTTTGGAGGGGTTGTCGATCTGATCCTAAAGATAATATCAGCTTCAAGCATACGCTACTTATTTAAGAAGGTGCAAATCTTTCAAAGTTGGATTAAGTCTTTAGGGGGTCTACCAATCTGGTGAAAGTTTCTATTTGAGTACTCTCACTAGGAGTAAGATTGGTGGGTACCACTAGTGGCCTTGGGAGGCCATGCTTGAGGGGGAGTCATGTTGGAGTTCGTGGTGTGGTTCTTCAGTTTGTGGTCCTCCCACAAACCATGGATTAGGAGTAAAAAACCTGCTAGCCGGGAAAAAAATTCCTGTCCATCTTGTTTGTTTTTATTTTAAAAGAAAGCAGATCTTCACCTATCTGCCTGAGCTATGAAAACCTACTTGGCTATCAAGAGTAGGTGACTCCAATGCCAAAAATGATTGAAGTTTCTTGTAACCTTTACCATAGTTGGATGAACTCTTTCATTTAATTTCTACTGATGTAAAAGAAAGCATGTCCTGTATCCACCTGCACCTATGACATATGACTTATGGTGGACTCCAGGTTCTTATTGAGCTAGGAAATACATTCAGACACATAAGGTGGCCAATAGGAGCTTGTTTATCAATCTTGTTCAACATGTTTTGCATCAGTCAATCAGAGTTGGCGAGATCTGTGCTACTCAAAATTTCAGGGTCAAGCTGAGATAGGCAAAATTCCTTAAAAAGCCATGAAAAAGATAGCTTTAAGAGATTAATTGCCAGTCAAAGGGGAGAAGAGTGAGTTCTTTGATTGGAATAGAACCTCTATTATCTCCACCATTACTGAGAGGTGAGAGGTACTTCAGCATTGGTCCTTCTTCCTTTAGAAACTTTCTTGTCATAGGTAGTAAAGATAGAAGCTAAACTTTGCAAGTCACAAAGAGTCCAGTTTGTTGAAAGAGATTGTAATCAAGAGAATGAAAAGGTAAGGAAGTTTTGAAGAAACTCTTCAGTTGGTTTAAAGAGAATGGTAAGACTTTATTAATATAGAAGTATTAAAACTTCTTGTGAATATCTTTTTGTGTGTGGTCAGAGAATCAGTAGAAAGAGTGGTTTATATTATTATTGTGTACGTTAAATAAGTACTATATACATCAACTATTCTTAGTATTTTTGTCTATATTAGCTAGTTATATAGGCTATACTATATGTATAAGTACTACCTCATCAAAAAGCCATGTGATTTCTTTTTTATTATTCCCAGCACAATTTTTTTCATGTGTCATGTCAAGAGCAGACTGGTTATCAGGACATCAAATTTTCTTTATCCTGGATCCAATATTTTGGTCCTTCGGAGTGGTCCACAAGTTTCCCTCCCATCAAGGCCTCCCGGTAGTTAGGACAGGGCCTCCCCTTCACTATCCAGTGCTTATTGATTTCAGAGATACTCTATCAATCAGTTGGATTTGCTCTTCTTATTGCTATAAGCAAAGTTACCAACTTAAGATAGTCCTAGCTTTTGACTTCGGAGATTGGTTTAGTCAAAATCTTTATATAGACTGTCTACATGATCTACAGGTTTCCTCCCTGTTGATCCGTAGCTATATTCAGAAACATCAGTTATATATGATTATGCCAACGGATAAATGTTCATGCCCCCTGTGGAATTTGAACTTGTATCTTGTGATCTGACCTATGGAGTGCTAATCACTGCACTATCGACCCATAGGTCATTGCCAAAGCTTTAAATAATACTCAAGCTAAAGCATACTATATATCAAAAGATTCCTATATTCTCAAAAAATAAAATTTTATAGTAACTAGTTTTAAGATATAAAAAAATTGAGATAATATATATAGATAATATATTTTCTTATAAGAATTATATTTTTTCTAAAGTATTAAATACAGTATATCTTTAAGCCTAAAAAAAAACAAAGTTTTAAAAATAAAACAAAAAATTTCAATATAAGGAGTAAATATAATAGAATAGAAATATATAAAGAG
The DNA here is from genome assembly GCA_910592055.1 of Acaulospora colombiana. Classification (NCBI taxonomy): domain Eukaryota; kingdom Fungi; phylum Glomeromycota; class Glomeromycetes; order Diversisporales; family Acaulosporaceae; genus Acaulospora; species Acaulospora colombiana. The sequence goes on from CAJVPT010000034.1 coordinate 30,393, forward strand.
CCAGTATTAGACTTATAATCAGATAATGAATTCATATATTTAGCTTCTATTTATACAAGATATTTCAGTCTAAAATCAAAGATGAACTATACAACATTATACTGTAATAGTAAAAGAGATAAAAAAGAAATCAAGCTAATAGATATTTAATAATAGAAAGCAATAAAAAATCAATACAAAATAATTAATATAGAAATTATAGATACTTATAATAAAAGAAGAGAACTAATATATATCTGTTTTTTCTATTGATCCTCTGACTACATATAAAAAAAATGTTTGCAAGAAGTTTTTATACTTCCTTGCTAATAAAGTCTTAATAATTTCCTTAAAACAACTTGAAGTATGACTTCAAGAGTCACTTTTATCCTTCCCCTATTGTTTACAAACCTTTTCGCTCAAAAACTTGACTTCTAGTGATCAAGAAAAGTCAAGCAATACCTTTGATACCAATGGCAAGAAAGTTTCCAAAGAAAGAAAAACTGACTGTAAAGTACCTGAAGGCCTATTTAACCTCTGAAGCAAGAGGTATATAGAGATTTTTGATGATAGAAGGGCTTATTTTTCCCCTTCCAGTTACTTGTGGACCTCTTAGAGCTATCACTTTTATGGTTTTCTAGGAAATTTTGCCTACCTCAGTTTGACCCTGAATTTTTGATAGCGCAAATCCTCACCAAAGGTGATTGGCTGACATGAAACACATCAGTTTTTGAAATGTAAATAAGCTCCTATTGATCACACTCATGTGTCTCGATACATCATTGGTAATATAGAAAAGAAAGTTCTAGAAAAAGTATCCCCTCCAATTATGTATATTTAATTTTCAGAAAACAATTATGATATCGAAAAATGAGTGACAGGTACAAAAAGAAGATTCAACTCCCATCTCTCATTAAGTTTCTCGGGTGATGAAAAGGCTTTTTTGAACAAAAGTTGAGATCTCCAAGCTTCTATCCCGGTCAGACAAAGTTCTTGAAAAGATTTCTTTATCCCAGTCAGGCAAACTCTTCCGTAATATGGCGCTGACCTCAATAGCAATAAATGAATCCATACATTGGAAGAAGGATAAGTTTATCAAATATTCTTCTTGAAATCACTTTTAGAAATGGCTAAGTTCCTCAAATGTTATGAAGTTTAGAGAATATTCTAATTAGGCAAACCCCTTTCAAGAGCAAACTGTGAAATGGAGCAAGAACCTTTTGGAGGGCTTTGATTTGAATTCCCCTTTTTCCTTTTTTCCCAGTACCAACTTTAGCAATTCATCATTTTTCGGGATAATCTACAGTGACAAACTGTTGGTGATGATCCTGATTGACTTAGAGGCACTTTTGCCAAGCTACTAGAAGGTTGAAATATTGTTCCCTAAATCTGACTTGGAATACCTAGTTTAGACTTAGTTTTATTTAGTCTGAACTAGCTTAGTGGGCTTCTCATATTTTTTAAGTAGTATAGTTTTTTAACTAATAATGTACAATGATAAGTTAGTCACTTTGTGAAAGTCAGTAAAATATTTAGGTATTTCTCAATATCTCAATAAAGACATGCATTGTAGCATAATTGTGAGTTAAAAAAAAAAAAATAAAAAAAAAAACTAATATAGAAAGTATGCAAGATTTTTTAAAAAGTATTCTAGCTAATTTAGAAAGGTTATAAATAAAATATATATACTAGAAAGACAAATAACTTTTAAGAGATCAAGGTAAGATAACAGAGGAGCAAACTGTTTCTAAAAATATGTCAGTTCTTTATATCAATCAAGAGGAGTAAAAGTCCAGTTCTTCTTATCAAAAATTAATAATATAGGTAAGAAACAATCAATAAATAAAAATAATAAAGTAGAACAAGATAGAAATCCAGATATAATAACATTTCTATAAAAGAAGTGAAAAATATTCTTAAATCATAAAGCTAAATACAAACTAGGAGAAATAATATCAAAAAAAGAGAACCAAATATATAAAAAAGTAATAAAAAGGATATATATAATGTTAAAGGTATTATGGATAAGTTTAAAAGTATCTCAAAGAGTAGCTCAAGATTTAATCAACAAATACACAGGATATAATCAGTAAATTTTAAAAAGGAGATCTGGAATATGTGTTGTGCCAAAGTTATAGAATGGGAAAAGAAGCAAAATATTAAAGAAGAGGACAAAAAAAACAAGAGATCCAAGCTCAGACCTGATAAACAGACTGAACAGGACCAAAAAGAATTGTCATTACCTTCAGAGGATTTAAACCTGGAGGACATCAAAGAAATAGAAAAAAAGAAGTATATGGCAATTATTAAGGATTGGATTTGTCACAGAATAAAGTAATTCAGTTTTTAACTACTAACAGAACTTAGAATAATCTATAGTAATAACCTATAGGCAATGATTTTATTAATTAGAGGAATTATCCAAATTAGTAAAGGAGCGAAATATCATTCCCTAGGTTGCATTTAAAGAAATAGCTTTTCGATAATGAGTGAGTTAGTATGTGAAAGTCGCAATAATTTGTAAATACCTAGTATATATACAATAAAGATATGCCATGTTGACCTGATTGCGGATTTTTTTTAAAAAAAAAAGAAGGTATTATGGATAAGTCAAATCAATAAAGTCTTATTGAAAAAATTCTAGAACAAGAAATAAAATACTAGAACTATATAAAATAAAACTAATTTAGGCCAATATACAATAAGCTTTCAATAATTAGAAAGTCTATAAATATTTTATAGTATCAACAAAAATATACTTTTCAAAATAGACATCAATCTTCTAGTTAGAAAAGATCTTCAAAAAAAAAGTTGTTCAATAACAAAAAAAGAAGAATACATTATTGCTATCAATATATTTTATAAAAAAAAAAAATCTGTATTATACAAATTTATATTCCATTAGATAAATAAAAAAATAAGATGATATAAGGAAAAGTAGCTAGTCTTATCAAAAGAAAACATAAACAAGGCTATTATACAATAGTAATGAGAGATTTCAATACAATATATAACTTATTAGAAGATAGAAAATAATCTTCAAAAACAAAGTTCAGATTATTATAGTATTCTAAAATCCTTTCTATTTAACTTTCTTAATAAATAGAATTTTATAAACATGCAACTTATATGAAAAGGCAAAGAAAAAATTTTAAAAAGATAAGACTTAATAAATAGTGTTAGAATGGATTATATTTAGATCTTATATAGTTTAACAAGTTATTTGCTATTCTGAGATATTACTAGAAGTAATTATATTATATTTCTAATAACTTTATATAATAAAGATCTTTTTATTTTATTTTTTAATCCGCAGTCAGTTTAGTATGACATATTTTTATTGTATATACACTAAATATTTATAAATTGTTATAACTTTCATATACTAACTTACTTATCATCAAAAAACTATTTCTTTAAATGTAACTTAGGAAATGATATTTTGCTCCTTTATTAATTTGAATAACTCCTCTAATTAATAAAATCATTGCCTATAGATCATTACTGTAAATCATTCTAAGTTCTGTCTACAATTAAAAATCAAACCATTTGATTTCATAACAGATCCAATTCTTAATAATCACTATATACTTTTTCCTTCTTTTTCTTTAGTACCTTCCAGGTTCAAATTCTTCAGAGATAATGGTAATGTTTCTTGATCCTGTCCAGTTTGTATATTAGATCTATGCTTATATCTTTTATATCTTTTATTTTTTCCAGTAATTTTCTGCTTTTTTTCCCATTCTATAACTTTGATCCAATGATTATTCTAGATCACCTTTTTGAAGTTTACTCGCATCTTTTGATAGAACTTGTTGATTATACTCTATATAGTTATAGGTGAAATCTTGAGTTGCTCTTTGAGATATTTCTTCAAGGAGATGGTCTTATTTTTTTTCATATATCTACAGATAATATTGAAAAAGCCCCTGTCAGATTTTTGAATCTCTTTCAACCATTTGTCTATCCAATTATTTATTACAGGTTGAACTTCTTCTTTATTTTTAATCATTGCTGATATATTTATGAATCTTTTTATTTACTTTCTACCATATATTTTCCCTAATTTATCTAGTGGCTGGATATTTAAAAAGATGTCCTAATGTCTTTTCTTAAAGTTCACATATTGGACAAGAGGTTATAGTGTATATATCTGATTTCCTTTTTTTAAGTATTTGTAGGACTGGGAGTTTATTATAGATTAGGTTAGTTAGAAAGTTTTTGTCTTTATTGACCTTGAAAGAGGTATCAAAAGTATTGGTTAGATTTAATTGATTTCAAAAGGTTAACCAATCTATGACTTTATTGTTTTGGATCCAAAAATCTTGAATCTTTTTTTGTATTGTCTAATCTAGTCCAATTCTTTTTTTATTGAATGTTTTGATAAAATCTCTGATGCTAATCTCTATTATATATTCTCTTCATATGGCTATTGTGAGAGCTTTTCCTAGCTCTAATAGTTGATGCCAAGTTATTGGATTCTTCTGCTTAGCCTGTTTAGCAAGTAAATCTAATTGATTATTAAATCTGTTGATTCTATAGGCTTTGAACTTTAAGATTTCCAAATTTAGATCTTTTTTCTTTACCAAGTCTTTGATTTTATTCCACAGTGACCAGTTAATAGTCTTTGTCCATCTTTTTGTTAATGTCTCAGTTTGTAAGCAGATAAATTTCCATACTTTAGCTACTGTGTTGCAATCAGTGTAAATCATGACAGTTGCATTTTGAGAGGCAGTGTACAGTATGATAAGAATAGCTAATATTTTAGCTCTAATTGCAGATGGCCAAGTGAAAGCTCCTGTTAAGAACTGTTTAACCATTTTGTTATTCTATATTAATATCCAAGCTAAACCCATCTCAAGTTCACAATCTGTTGTCTCTTTTTTATAGAAGCCATCAGTGTAAAAAGTAAGCTGATCAATCATATTTCTTTTGTTGTATCTTAAAATATTTATAAGTTCATCTTTATATTTTTCTGTTTGTATGGCTTGTTCTATTAATGTAATGTTTTTTTCTTCCACTTGAATCTCTACTTTTGCAGTTCTGATGGTTAATAGAGTTACTGTTTGATAATATGTGTTTATCTGCCAGTCTATAGGATTTCCTGACAAAAGGATTTGTTTTTTTTTTATTAGATTATTATATTTATTTAGTTATAGAAAAAGGTAAACTAGACCTATGGGTCAATAGTGCAGTGGTTAGCACTCCATAGGTCATATCACAAGATTCTGGTTCAAGTCCTCCAAGCGGCAAAATTAAAATTCTGCCAATCCTTGTTGAAGACAGGTAATTCGCCGGCATAACCTGATAATCTGGTGTTACTTATAGCTGATCATTACCCTGATCAGGCAGGTCTATGAATAGGTGATACAGTGCCACGCTCCTGCATCATAAACCTGATATGTAGAGCCTGCAACCAGTAAAACCTGATTCACGCCCGTTAAGTTTGTAGATCCTTAACCGATCAAGAACAGATTCCGAGCTTAAAGAACTGGAAATTCCGGAAGAAGAGTAGATCTTACACCAGTGGGATGCTTAAAAGCATGGGCAAATTTGGATAATGCAGATTATCGGGAAACCTTGGTGGAAGAGGGAACTCGCGCACCACACCGAAGTACCTAAAGTCTCTGATATAGGTTAGAGCACATGCAATAGTTTGATAACAAAACTACTCTATAAAATGGATTTGGGAAAAATGAAGAAAGTGTCGTATATCCTAACTATATCAAAACTGGCATGGGTATAGGGTGATCGTATATATGATATGTAGTATAGTTGTCTACTTACCGTAAATAGCTTACATAGTTTACATTGAATCATGTAAATCAAAGTGTATATGGCATATTGTAAATATATATCTGCGAAAAATACATTCAATAAAGGATACAGACCATTCGCAAAACAATATAAATTCCTGCAAGTGCATATATAGATGATACTACATGGCTGACAAAAAACAGCACAGACCTTCAATATATTGTAAACATCGCTGAACAATTCTATCATATTAACGATATACAGATCAACCCACAAAAGTCCTTCCTCATTATTATTAATGATAACCACAGAGACAGGACAAAAGGTATACACTTGAATAATCAACGCATCACAGGCTGTGACAATGACATTCCTGTTAGAATATTAGGAGTATGGCATGATGCAACAGCCTCAAAGAAGTATCAAAAACAACTTATCAAACAAAAAATCTTACAAACACACTCAGTTATAGGAAGCAAAGCCATTATAGACAAACAAATGCGATATATTATCAACCATGTGTTATACTCAGTATCGAGTACCTGCTGAATGACCTAACTCTCTCGGAAAGTATATGCAACAGATTGTCCAGCAAATTGGCAAGCATATTCAAACATAAAATAGGACTAGCAAACACAATACTCAACAATGTTATCCACAATCCACTTGAATATAGTATCTTTCATCTATGGGATAGACAGCTTCAAGTATACGCATCCAACTGGATCCAAAGAATCAATCAAAAAAACATCACAAGTAACCTAGCCAGACACTGTTTACAACAGGCACAGAATCATTTCTGATCAACAAATTGTATTCTTGCATACTGCACTACACCTATCATGTCAGCAGGGAAGAATCTTACATATGACATTATCTTGTTACTCAAAAAACATGGATTTAATTTTCTCTTGAATGAATGCAAACCTGCAATTACAATAACACACAAAGCAGACACAACAATAGAAGACATCGTAACTCCACAGTTCTATCACATATATAGAAAACAACTTGCCAAACATAATCTCTTATTTACAGGACAAATACTAAATGCTAAGAAAACCTACACACTTCATTGGCTACAGGTTATTAGGTATAGAGACAAACAACCTCCAGGACATATTCTAGAATGGTTCACTAATCTCCAACACAAAATGAATAATCCTACAATCAAAACACTATACCTACAAAGCAATAGTACAAATCCTTTGCTTCAAAGTACTAGCTTAATGGAGCACCACACTCAACAACCACACTAAGCAGCAACTCATATAAGGGATGCAATCATCATTGGCAAGAAGAAAAGAAATAATTTAGATGGTAGCATAACTTACACACCTTTCTACAATACAACAAATAATGAATTACTACTCAGCAAATGCAATGGATGCCTCTTGAATGAAGGAGGCAATGATCAGAACTGACTATTCAACACCAAGGCATAGAAAGCTATCAGAATTCCAGTTGTGGCAAGTCGCACATTCACCTCTCAGCATTTCACATCAAATGAAAATCTTTAGTATAGATCAAAAGTCTTACCAAAATCAATTCATACCGCATTAAATCAGATATACACAACTCAACAAGCCCACAACCAGCCTCCAACAGTAAATATCTCACACAATGCAGTATATTCACACATTACTATACACCTTATCGGTAGCCAAGACTGAATTTCTGATCTCATAAACATATCCAAAAAGATAACCATATATACACATTTCCAAATCTACACAGATGGCTCTCTCAACAAATGGAACAAAAAACCATACATGGGACTAGGCTGGATTATCATCACTCCAAACAATGAAGAACACTCATTCAGAGCCCAAACCCACATGCACTTCTCATCCTCAAGAGCAGAAATTATGGTCATAACAACTGCGATATTAATCTTGCCAGAAAACTCAACAGCCGACATTTTCACAAACAGCCAAACAGCAATTAGTTGCATTCAACAGATATTGAAAACCTCAGCATCACGCCTTATCAGAAAACAAAAGAACTTCCACATGCTGCATACTATAAAGGACACCTGCATTGTAAAACATCTCAAATTGCAAATGCATAAAGTCCAAGCCTACTCAGGTATCAAACATAACGAACAAGTAGATTAACTGGCCTTAGTAGGCATAGGACCACAAGAAATGTGCCTAGGCACCAGTACCCTTAATATTCAACCCACTCAGAACCCACAAACATATCTAACAATATAGTGGAATAGCATCCAGATCAATATACCTGCAAAGAACATTTGTAAAAAGATCATTCAGGCAAAATATATTGCACAATGGTGCTTACTTAACAGAACACTTACAGACTTTACTGAACAATATAAACATATCCATTGGCAAGAAACATATAACTACCTACATCTATATCAGATTAGCAACACAGAAACCTCTTTTGAAGACCAGCAAATTCACAAGTTCTCATTAAACTTATGGAATAATGAACTTTCAACCAAAACTAAATTATATAGTAGAAAACCATTACTATATAAAGACAATAAATGCTGCAGGTGTAATCAAGTGGAAGACAACTACCACCCTTTTCTGTACCAACACAACAAAATAGATATCATATATTAAGCCATAATTATAATCCAGAAAGCAATACTCAAGCACATACCTAAAGAAAGGAAAATCCAAGCATTAACCACAATAAAAAGCAACATAACCTTGGATACTTTGCAGCAGCTCAAATTATTCATCAAAGGAGCCTTCTTTAAATCCACTATTGACACAATTTACCAAACAATTTGCAATGCAGCCAAAGCAAAAGATTGCATAGCTGAAATATTGGAAGAATGGAAAAAATTCCTATATTCAACTTGGAAAGCCAGAAATGAAACATTCCTAAAGTGAAAAGAGGAATATGGAATTTCAAGGAAAAAAGAAAAACATCATAAATATGAAAAAACCTCTCCAAGTCCAATCAGATGGATAAACGAACAAGCCATCAAAGATAGCTACATAGATCTAATTAATCAATATATAAAACAATTTATTCATGAAAACACTAACATTATGTCCATATTTTCTTTTGAACTTAGCACTAGCTTTGCCTTGGCAGGTTAGTCCTCCCTTAGTCTGGAGTAGCAATAAGCCATCTGGTGGATTCTTTAGAATATCTAATTAGTCCTAAGAAGTTTAATATCATGTATGATATCCTTTATAATCCCTATAATGTACAGTTGCAAATTACTTTATCAAGCTAATAAACAAGGCCGAGCTAGCTTTAAAAAAAAAAAAAAAAAAAAAAAAAAAAAGAAGAAAGTGAACTTATGATATAACTACTTCTATTAATTGTACTGTTCAATCTGATTGAAGATGGGTATAATTACTAGCAGAGTCATATACTAGTTGATATGATATGAAATGGAATTTGTTGTTTATAAATATTGTCTTTCCTAATGTGTCTATCAAAGTATTAGTATAGACTATCCAGTATGTTTTTCTTCTATCTAGATTTGTTGGGAATGTTTTAGTTTGCATTTTATAAACTATCCATTCAAGTCCATATAAAGAGTTTAATAGAAGATCTTGATTTATTGTTGTCTTTTCATGGACTTTTTTGTATCAAAAGGGAACTAGTCCCTTGCATCTATTAAAAAGAATTTGAATTGCTCTCTATTCTTTGAGCGTCATTGTAGTAGTATTAATAAGCTAATCTAGGAACATGATTTTATGCTTGCATAGTGATAAAATAACCTTTTCATATTCTCTATTGTTTTATAGTATTGATTTAATAAATAGAATGTCTTCTTGATAATCAAATGTTTTCTTCTATCTTTAACTTTGAAAGATAATTTGTATATTTTTCGCCAGGGCCAGTTTACAGTTGCCAAATTTCCTTTAATTAGTTTTTTGAGGGTTAATAAGATTTTCTAGAATATTACTAGGCTCCCAATATTTAATTTGGGTTTTGTTTAGTCTAATTATGGTGACAATACTGAAGGTTTTATTATTATTGAGTTTATAGAAAAGTATGTGTATGTAGCTTTCTAGTTGTATTTTCCAGATACTCTTGAGACTATATATTTTTTTGTTATAAATATAACTGTTTAGGATTGTTCCACAAACTAAGGTCTTGTTCTTGAATACTTTTCTAAACATAGCTGTGAGTTCATTGCATGTCTTCTTGTTTAGATATGTGTATTATATTTTATATTCTAATTTTGAAATTAAGACTCTATTGATAAAATATTGGATATGTTTTTCTGTTAACTTTTTCTTAGTTATTGCTTGAATTACTGTCTTGATTTCAGATTTTATTAGGTTTATAATATTTTGATTCTTTTGTCTTAGTTCTAGCCAGATATCAAGAAATCTGGCCTGATCCTTCTTATTAATTTCATGAATTATAGTATTCTTTGTTTCAGCTTGAATGGTTCCAGGAACTTGAGAATTCCAGTTAATAGTAAGGAGAATTGACTTTTTTGCATTAATCTAAGAGTTATTTGCTATATAGAACTTTTTTGCTTCTTTCAAGATTCTTTTCAAGTCTTCTTTAGATTTGACAATTCAGGTTGTGTCATTCATATAAACAATTACTACCTATCTTAAAGAGAACTTAATTTTTTTCTCAGGTTAAAGTTGGGTGGCTATTCTTTTTCCATGAAATAATCTAGGTTGTTATTGTCTTAAATCTTGCATAGTAGTGGATCATAGAAAATTCTTTATAAAAAAGGAGAAATTGTTTCATCTTGATCTATACCATTCCCTGCTACTATTAAATTAGAGGATCTATTGGGAAGAATAATACTATAACTTCTATTTTTAAAAAGGTCTATTATAAGATTCTTGATAGTTATAGGAATTTAGATATGATCTATAGCCTTTTCAAACATATAAAGGAATATTGTATTATATGCCTTGGCAGCATATTGAAAAAGAATCCATAGTTCCTTTTTCTTTTTTCTGGTTTTTTTACAGATGTTATTTAATAGGTGGATAGGCTCTGCTATACTCTCTTCTTGTAGACTGACAAAGTTTAGGCCTTTTAGAATTTTATATTGCTTGCAGATGATTGATAATTGGTTAGTAAGGATCTTGATAAAGCATTTTTGAGCTGTTTCTAGAAGAACGATAGGTCTTGTATTGCTCAAATTACATTTACAAGGCTTGGATCTTGGAATAAGATAGATGCTACTGCTTTTTTATTTTCTAGGTATCCAGCTTGTACTTAAGACTTTGTTGAAAAAAAGATATAAAGTTCCTTTTCCTTTGACTCCTAAATATTTGAGCATTTCATAAATAATGTATAAGGAACTAATAGCCTTGTTATTTGGAAGGAATTGCAAAGTAGCTTCAAGTTCTTCTACTTTGATTTCTTCTATTAATAGTAAGTATTATATTGAATTAATCCATTCCTTGGGTTAATATTCTTTTTTCTAGAAGGGATCAAGACTTTTAAAGTTAGTATTTCTTTTTTTGAAAGCCTGTTTGTGATATTCTTTAACCTTGCTTTTAATTGTTTAAGGATTAGTAACAATATAGTCTCTCCCTTCTTAATTTCTGGTTAGTACCAGTCTAATGTGATTCTAGGTTTTTTACGGTTTATAACTGAGTTTAGTATTAATTTCTAATTGGATTTGAGGTTATCACATCTGTTTTCCAGAGCTTCCTTAATTCAGTTTTTGATATGAAGGCTTTCTTTTTTCTTGTATATCATTCTAAAAGTATATTCTATTTTAATGATCTTTTTTAATTGCATTGGAATTTCATTTTGTGATTGGAAAAATGCTAATTCTTTATTGAGAGATTTATAAATGTCTCATAGATTTTGAATAGACTTTTCTATGTTCTCTATATTCTCTATAGTTCTTAAGTCCCAGTTAACTTGGATTTTCTTTAAAAAGAAGTGAATCTTGTTGGCTTCCCTATAGGCTTCAAAATATTTCTTTGAAATTACTAATTCTATCTTGACTTCTTTTCCTTTATTGAAAATAGAGTAAACTTTTTTTTTCTTAAGGCACTTGTATGCATTCCTAATAATTATAGTTTCAAGTTCTTGCCAAGCCTTTTCAAGCTCTTGGGAGTTATCTTCAGTCTCTTGCCAAAAAGGTTATGTATTAATTTTTGGAAGCTTGTGTTCTATCCAGAGTTTGAACTTCTCCCATTGTTTTGCAGTGGAATTTGCTAAATTTGATATTTTTTTACCTTTTGTTTTGCATTGTTCTTAAGCCTGATTTTTGAGCAGATTATTTATTGTCATTCTCATTAACAAAAGAGTATAGTCATTATCCAGTAATACCTCTATTAGAATATTTTTGAATTCATATGTATTATTTAAACTGATTTCTGGTGATATTCAAATATAGTCTATTCTGTTATATGCTAAGTTGTTTGTCCATATAAAAGTAATATTCCTTTTTTCTTTCCAGGAGTTTTGGATATCTATATAGTTTCAGTTTTTTAGAAAGTTGAAGAAGCCTATCTTAGCTTTTTTGTATCTTGGGGTTGTTTTGTCAATGCATAGAGATCTATCTACTATTAAGTTGATAACTGCATTAAAATCATATATAATTATAACTTTAAAGTGATTTCTTTGCTTATCTAAAATTCTATTTTGAAACAACTGTTATAGCTATCTACTTTCGGCTTTTCTAGATGGCAAATGTACTTGATAAATACAAAGTTTGCTTCTTGTTTATAGAAAGTTAGCTCCTATTATGTAGCCTTCTATTCTCTTAATTGTTTCTAGCTTTTTTTCGATGTTTCTATTAATAAGAAATCCCACTCTGAACTCTCTAAGTTTTTCATTATTACAGCTGTGGAAGAACTTGTGTGTTTGTTATAAGTTAAAAGTGAAATCTGTTGTTTCTGCTATTAGCTTGGTTTCACAAATCCCCAGAATATCTATATCAGGTTCTTGTATAAGTTTATATAGTTTTTGTTGATCCAAACTAATATTGATACCTCTAATATTATGTATTCCAATTATAATAGTATTGTTTAATATGAAGTTGTCCAATAGTGTTCTTTTTGATTGTGCTGATAAAGTTATCAAGTAGTGCAATATGTGTTGTATTGAGAAAGGTTATATTAATATCTGCTATTATTTTAATGATTGTATCTTTTTTTCTAGATAAGCTTGATTCCTCTTGTGAATTATATTCTCTCCCAAAATATCTTAATTGGACTGTGCTACTTTTAGGAATGGTTGTTTCATCACCTTCCTTTTATCCTATTTGGATTGTCTGTCTTTTTCTCAATTAAATCTATTTTATTGTTCAATTACTTGAGATTGTTCAGGGTTTGATGAATTGGATCTTAATTACTTTCACTTTCAGGATAGGAGTTTTCAGATCTGTTGCATATTCTTTGTCTATTGCAATAATTAACAAGTTCTTTGTTACTACCAGTAACAAAATGCTTAGGGATCTTTGTTTTGCTGGTAGCGAGTTTATTGTTCTGGAGATTGCTTCTTCTTTTCTTTCTATCAAGATGTATCCTTTCCTTGATCTCAATTTCTGATTCATCCTCCAGTATTGTGTGCCAGTTAGATCTTATATTGTTTTTGATATCAGTTTGATCCATTTTTATATTATCAGTTTGTTGTTTATTTAACTGTATGGATTTAGTATCAGATTCTTCAGCTTTATTGAAATCCGGTCTTTCTTGAGAACACTTTTATTTTTGTTTAAAGTATTTTTTTATACTCCATGTAAGTTTGTGCCCATAAATGCAAGTGTGACATTTTAAGTCATTATTAAGATCATGTGCTATTGGGAAGCAAATTATAGTATAACCTCTTTATTTGAGTGTATAAGGATTTTTAAGAATGTAATATATTCTAGTCTTAATATGTTTAACTGCCCTCACAATTAGCCCAGTGGTAGTATTATGTATTCCATATAATTGTAAGGATTGTACATTGCATTGTTTAATAATTTTGTTAATTTCTTTATCATCAGGTTCATTTTAAGAAAAAATGGCTTTAATTGTTTCCACTCTGGTATGGATTATCCATTTTTTCTCAAGGTCAGTATATTGTTTATAAGGAATGATATATGCCTTGATTTTGCATTATGACCATGAAAGATTGTAAATATAGATGTTTGTTGTTTATATATATTGATTGAGGACTGTCTTGATTTCTTGACATGAATAATTACAGTTGATATTGATCAAAGTAATTACCAGTGATATTTTTTTTTCCTTCTGTATTTTCTAGAACACTTTTTTATTTAGTGATTGACTGGAGCTTGACCATTTATCCATTTCTAGGGATATGATGATGAAATTATTTTTCTCCTTTCTATTGATTTTTTCAAGATATCTTAATACATCTTCTTCCTCTTTACAGCAGAATATTGTCTAAACATTGCCATTGATAAATTCTTTTGTAAAGAAGTAAGAGTTTTTTGGTAAGCTTAATGTATTCTAGAGATATGCTATTTGTTTTCTTTCAGTTTCTTCTGAAAATCTTGAGGTAAATACACCTATTTTGAAATCTCTATTTTCCTTGATGTAATATGAATTAATGCTAGATGTTTTACTATTTTTTGTTTTATATATTTGCTGTTTATCAATATTATCTCCACTAATTTTTTCATCAATAACTTCCATTTCAATTTTGTCTTCTAGTTCTTTATCTTTTATTTCGACTTCAGTAACAATCGGGATTTCAATTGGTATAGTTACTTGAACTTTTATGACCATTGCCTTATCAGGTGAATTGGTAATAGGAAGATCACTTCCGTCCATTGACTGATTTGTTAGCAATGGTTATAAGATATATTGTATTTGTTCTGCCTGTTCTATCATATTCAGATATTTGTCTTTTAAAAAGGGAGCTAGAAGAACTTCTTCTTTTTCTTGTCCTATGGCCCATAAATAAAGAATATGTTGTCTAAAAACATTAGTTTTGATAAAAGTAGTGTAATTGATATTCAAAATTCTTTTTTTTTTTTTAAACTCTTAGTCAGGCCAACATAGTATGTTTATTAATCATAAATAATTAAACCACATGTGATATATTGCACAAATATATCTTGACTAAACTAAATCTCATGCTAACTCACTTGCCGCTTTCAATTCTCCAATGAGTTTTAAGTCTCTAAATATGACCTTGAGGACAATATTTTGCTCCAGAATTAGTTTTGGGTAAAGATCCTTTTAACTTCTCCATTATTGCCAACAAGTTGCCACTACCGATTATTCTTCAAAAAACTAATTTCTGGAAACTACAATAGAGAAAAGAAAAAATAAAAAAAAGAAGAATATCTAAATATGTATAAATATGTATATATGAAAAGAAGAAGAAAAAAAAAAATAAAGATGCTCCATGTTCTCAAAAAGACCTCTATTAAAAAATCTCTTTTTATTAAGAAACAACCCTTCAGGATATTCTTTTTCTTCCTGACTATCTAAGAAACTTATCCATTTATGATCTTGATTATTTTCTTGTGATCATCTAAGGTACTTATCATCTACTTGAATCCAGCTTCTTGTTTGTGCTTTCTTTTAGTATTGATTTTTTATCTACCAACGCAAACCTTAATGACTTATAGTGGATTCAGATTCTTATATAATATTTTAGTCATATTGTGTAACTATCAATATCTTTTAGCAGCTATGTCTAGTTAAAGAAATTTTATTAATATATATCTTCCATTGTCCAAAATAGTCATTCACAAAGATTTTTTTGTTTCACAATGGTGGAAGGGTACCAGAAAAGTAGTGGGGATTTTTATCGATTATAATATCATTATATAATATCTGGAAAAATGTATTTTCAATTCTAGAGAATGGTAGTGGCTCGCAGTCCTCTGCTTTTCAATCTTATAGTCTGATTGGGATAAGAAAATAACCTTTTTCATGTACTTTGCCTGACTGGGATGATAGGAAATTGAAGACCTCAACTTGAACAAATAATTACCTTTTCACTACCTAGGGAATTTAATGCTTATCCTAATAGTCTTATGGTCTTTTTGCTTCAATTATACTTCATTTGAAGGAGCGAAGGATTGCGTATCAATTTGTTCTCTTTCATTTTACCAATGATGTTATCAGAACACATGAATATGGCTTATGAAACTTTGTTTACATCTTGCTATCAATGTGTTTCATGTAATTCAATCAAAAGTTAAATAATGTTGTACTACCAAAAATTCAAGATTAGGTCAAGGTAGATAAAATTTCTCAAAAAAACCATAAAAATAAAGAAGATACTCTAAGAGGGCAAGAGATTATATATAAGAAAGTGGGTAATAAATCTTCTCCTGCCTAGAAAACCTCTATCTCCATGTTATATCCAGCTTTAAAAGAAGATACTCTGCAAGTTGGTTATTTTACTTCCTAGAACCTTTTTGTCTTTAATAAAGAAAGTATGTGCTTGAGTCTATTCAGGTTACCAGAGACTCAAGTTTTTATTTAAAGGAGTTTATAAACAAGTAAGGAAAAGTAATATTAACTCTTGAAGACAAGTTTCAAGTTATTTTAATGAAAGTAGAAAGACTTTATTAGTCAAGAAGAATAAAATCTTCTTGCAAATGTTTTTTTATGTGTAGTCAGAAAATTAGTAAAAAAAAGTTTTTATAATTATATTGACATCTAGAATTCTAGTGATGATACTATCAATAATCGAATATTTAGTTGAATATGGGACTGGATTTGTGATAGTTTCTTGAGTTGAAGTAATATTCAAGAAGATTTGTGAGGCCTATAGCTTTTTTTGTTGATTATATTTATCCATTGATTGGACTAAAGTTTCAATGATATGTGCTTCTCTTTTCTTAGTGACCTGTAAGAGTTTGTGTTTTTTCATGGACATGTTAATTATGTGATATGAAGAATAAATTGCTATATACGGTATTGATATGTTTTATTAAATGCTGTTTTGAATAGTACTGAGATTTTCTAAAGTTATATAATAGTTGTTCCTTGTTTATTTGAGTAGTACTTGTTTGTTTATTTATTTGTTTGTTTATTTATTCTTGTTTATGTAAACAAGATATTAATATGTTGATTGTAAGTTGTATTACTATTTTAGATCTATTGTGTTTTAATAGCTACTATTACATGTGAGTATAAAGTGTAAATATATAAACAAGATGTTGATCTTTTAATTGTAAGCTGTGTTATTATTTTTAGATCTATTGTATTATTGATAGTTTCTATCACATGTAAGTATGAAATGTAAATATGTAAACAAGGTGTTGATTTGTTGATTGTAAGCTGTATTACTATTTTTAAATCTATTGTATTGTTGATAACTACTATCACGTGTAAATATAAAGCAGAAATATGTAAACAGGTTGTTTATTAGACATGTAAATAGATGGGTATTCAAACTGGCAGATGTAATATGTTCACATTACATGATTTAAAATATGAAATATTGTTGTATTGTTTATGTCACTCTTTACTGTTGAGTAATTGAGCTTGAATATCCTCCTAAGTGTTGTGGGCTCTGAACTTTAGCTGATTTATTGATTGAAGTTATTACCTATAATGCTTCTTTTAGTATAAAGAAAGGTATTAATCTGTACTAGCCTGGCTGAGAGCTTTATAGAGTTGAAATTGAGCCTTCAGAAGCTTACTGTGAATTAGTTTTTTTAGGAATTTTTTTTTCTTTGTAAAAAAAAACTATACTATGATAGTTTTTTCTCTAATACTTATCCTATAATTGTTATTACAAAGAAGTATAATAGTTTTGAAACTTTATGATAAGCTGTTGTTGTTTTTAGACTATGTGTTACTTAGATATTGAAGACTGACTTCTTGGTTTTCAAAAATATTACCAAAAAAAAATTTTTTTAAGGAAACTGGAGATTAGCAGAAAGAGTTTTTTTTTTATAACAAAAACTTTTTCACAAAAAGTAAAATAACAAAATCCATTATAGATATACAAAAATAAATTGATATAAAAAAATATCTTCTATATAATAGCAAGTTTTCCATAAAAGTTTGAATCACAAATTTAAGATATTACTTAAACTTTTTTTTTCAAGAAGAACCTAAACAAAATGAAAGAGAGAATTAGATAAACAAGTTATAAAAAATCTTCAAAAAACTATTATATAAATTGATTTTCAAAAAATTAGTAACAAAGAAAACAACTCTATTAGAAGAAAAGAACTATAAACATAGTTCTGAATTCTTTCCCTATAAAAAAGATCTGCAACTAAAAAAACTTTTCAATAGAATATAAATATTAAAAAAGATATGCAAGCTATAGACTCTTAGCTTGGCTATAGAAAAGAATAATAGTATTTACTATCTAAATTCTCAAATTCAAAAAAAAAACTCTTTCCTATATATCCCTTATTTTTGGAAATTTTCTTCTTTTGCAAAAAAACAGATCCAAAGCATAGAGTTTTAAAGTACAACATGTCCCAAGACTATTTTACATAGAAACACTCAAAACACAAGTACAAGCAATCTCTAGTTCATCTAGAAACTCAAAAAATATTACTGAAAACATGGAGCTTGATAATCAATAAACTTTTCATAAAAACACTGCACAAACAAGACTTCGTAGTACTACAAATTCCTTTAACAGTAGTAAAAATATTAACAGTAACAATGCTACTGGTAACAATAACAACAATACCTCTATTAATATCTCAACAAGTTTTGTAAACAATACTATCCCCTCTTCTTCCAAACTTAATTAAAATACACTTAGAATAGTAACCAATATAACAAATGAAGAGAAAATAGTACACTTTTCACCTTACGAGATTTTAATAATAAAAAAGATTTTATTAATGACTGGTTCAAAGAAGTATAATCAAACTTCAAAATAGATCAGAAAACACTACAAACACCTTTGCAAAATACTGAAGATACATCAACTTTTATTCAATACAATATTCAAGGATCCACTGATTGGTTCACTAAATATGACAGAAAAAGGTTCAAAATATTTATTTCCATCAATAAAGTTCCAGGACAATAGAATAATAGCAAACTCAATCTTATCAAAAAATTTCTATCCCACCTAAAATTATTTATATCTATTAGACTCAACAAGTTACAAGATATCTATAATATAATAGTCTTATTTGGAGTAAAAAGTGTTGCCGAAAAGGTTAAAAACATCTAAATCAATAATAATATTATCATACATATGCAACCTACACCAGTCTACAATGGCATAGAAGCAAAACACAAAATGATCAGAGCATAGAATATTCCCTTAAATATATCTTAAACAGATGTTCATGCTGCTCTTTCTAAAAATGGTAATATTAAATCCATTAAAATACAAACCATTGGCATGTGGCAATCAGTCAATATAGAATTTCACAATCAACAAAACTTCAGTAAAATTAGTAACAGATGGGTAATCTCATTCAGAAGTGACCTAATCAGAATATTTTCCTTCCTAAACACTAAACAAATCAAAGAAGAGAGAAGCAAATTTATACTTAAACTTATAAATTTTCCTTCAAACATAACTGGTCAGACCTAAAAGAAATAATCAACAAAATTAAAGCACAAACATGCTACATCTCCAGAACTACATAAGGATACATCAGAAAAAGATTTGTTATTTTCAGTTTCAAAAATGAGAAACTTCTTACATGCACAAAAAATATAAATGCTATAGTTGACACTACTGAGCTAATATGGATGAACACTATAGCTAAAATCTACAACATTTGTTCTAATATAAAACATTTTACCAAAGAATGCCTCATTAAATCTAGACAATAAAAACACATTCAGCAGAAACAATAAGATAATAAAAGATTTAATCACCTCTATACTAGATATAAACCAGCAGAAACAAATAACAAATCCAAACAAATCAAGAAAATATCAAGTACAACATCCTTCACAGATACTATTAAAGGCAAAAGAAGAGAAACCACATTGAACACATTTGACAATCAACAATAACAAATACTAATAATCAAAAATCCCAAACTTAGGGACATCTATAACATTCTTAAACACATGTACTCTAAAATAAATAACATCAAACAAGACCTTTCCAATTTCAACCAATGTATCAATGACATAGAAATCGATATTCAAAAACTCTATACTTCTATAGAAGACACAGACAATTTTATTGATACAGATGGCAACAATAAAGAAATAGATAACAATATCAGTATTATCTCTAGTATCTCAAAAAAAAGAAGAGCCACCAGCCCTGCTATAAACATTAGGGCTAAATAGGCTTAACTCACAAATCAAATAAATATATTTAACAACTCCATATAGCAAGTAGTGATATCAATGGAATAGCTTATTGACTCTCAAATCATACAAACAGATTCTATTAATACAATCTCAAAACACAACAATCAATAATTACAGATCAAATATCAGAACACAGTACTTTACTTATATCTAAAATATAAAACCTCACATCTCCTTTATTTTTTAATACAAATATTTTCACCCCCAAATCAACTATATATAACACAAACAACCAATTATTCTTTTTTAACAACAATGACGAATTTAGAACACAATTTGATAAACACTTCTAGCAACACACTCACAAGCAATATACAACA
This sequence comes from Acaulospora colombiana, assembly GCA_910592055.1. NCBI lineage: Eukaryota > Fungi > Glomeromycota > Glomeromycetes > Diversisporales > Acaulosporaceae > Acaulospora > Acaulospora colombiana. The sequence goes on from CAJVPT010000034.1 coordinate 50,617, forward strand.
CCTTTCTCAAAATTTACTTGCTCACACAATTATCACCAATACTGTTAATCCTCCAAATATACATAATATACAATACCCAACAACTAATACACTTACCAATAACATCTGGCATATTTACATCAGAAATATATAAGGACTATCTAATAAAACAAAATACCAACTATGGTTTCAATACTGTTACAACAATTTGTGGAATATAGTCATCATAACTGAAACAGATGGTAATACAAAAACAGCAAAATACTGGCAATTCTATCTCTACAAGACTTGATGATCTCATAATGCATTAATATATAATCAAGATATAGCAATTAACTTACCAATAATATTTGCTAGCAGAATCTTGACAAAAAAGAATATCCCGGCAGAATACTCTCTTTAGATTTAGCATTCCCAAGAAAAACTTACATTTGAATTATTGGTGCATACATTCCACACTTTAACAATAAATATAGAAACACAATATAATAACAATATAAAATCTCATAGTGTAGGTATTAAACAAGAACTGGCCTATAATTCTTATAGGCAATTTCAATGAAATCAGCAACCACTTACTAGACAAACATTCAAATTATACTTCAAACAAAGTAAACAAATTGATTTCCTTTCTACAAGAATATGGATTCATCAACTTATATAGATGTATCAATTCACATTAACAAGAATTCACATGGAGTAACTCAAGAAACCATGCAAGCAGAATCGATCAAATTTGGATCTTGGCATATAAAAACTGAAATATCTTCAATACTTTCATTGATAAAGACATAAAACTAATGATTTCCAGTAACCATAATACCTCAATATATCTCCTAGAAGCATATAATCTCACAATGTCAACTTCTCAAATATATAACAACAAAACAATAGATTCAATTGGGCCCATACATTAAGTAAAAACTGAGAAAAATTTCAAATAGAAGTTGAATACAGAATTACAGCCCAACAAATGAACAGACAAAGTATTAACGCACAATAGAATCTTATTAGAGATGCCATTCTAAAGCAATATATAAATTTATCAAGAAAGTCAAAAATAGAAAGAACAATCTGACCAATCACCCTTTCCCTATCTGATTACTAGCAAAAATTATGGCCCCCCAACAACTTCTCCAAATTAATCAGAAAATAATAACTAATCTGACACTAGAAAATTGAAACTTATTGCATCAATAAGCAGAGTAGCTTTTAAATAAATATCATGATATCTCACGCCCCAATATGAAATATATATAATAATATCTCAACACTTATAGTATGATACACAAAGTTAACAAAGACAACTCAACAACTTAAGACTGCATTACAAATAATAAACAATTATAGGACAAGACAAAAAATAAAACATGCAATTGTCAAAAAAATAGACTTTATAGCATTTAACAAAAAAGTCATAATAAATTCAATAATAAACAAACCTCTGCATTATAGCATTCTGAACAAACTGATTACAACAGACCCTACAATTACTATTATTACAGATCCAATATAAATTAAACAAATTGCAAAGGATCACTTTGCAAAATAGACAAAGAAAAAAAACACACATAACATCAAAACTGGTCTCAATAGATAGAAGCATATATGTTCAAACAAAATATTGAAGATCACTAGTATTCTGACATACTCACATCCTTTACAAACACAGAAATTCAACTAGTCATCAAATCTAGAAACAATGCCTCTGTATCTGATCCTTTACAAATTCCATATATTGCATACAAAAATCTAGGGTCTCAAGCAATTCAATTTATAACAGATCTCTTCAACAAAATTCTACACACAGATACAATTCCTATCAAATGAAAAAAAGGCTCAATTTATCCAATTCCAAAATCAACACCCTGGAACAATGATATTAGCATCACTAAATCTATAATATTGTTAGAAACTTGTTGAAAAATTTTCATAAAATGCATCGATGAAGGCTTACAAAAATTCTTCAACAATTTTCTATTCTATCACTACTCAATTGGACAGCTCTTGTAAAAGACTTTATTTCAATAAGTCAGTGAACAATTGTTATTTGGTCAACAAGACAACAAAGTTGTTTTATTTCAG
>CAJVPT010000035.1:0-52453 GCA_910592055.1 Acaulospora colombiana
TATAACTTAAAAAGAAAAACAAGAAGAAAAATAATAATAATAAAAGAAATCTATTGGTTCGCGCTACTACTGTTTATGGGGCTAATTTCTATTCTAGGGAAACAAGACAAATTGACTATGATAAAAGGCACTCAGCCCGGGATCGCTAAAGATGATCTCAGATAATGTTACATGGAGAGTCCAAAAATAGTAGAAAGGGGCGGACTTCGGGTCCACAGTCATACAGAGTCATGTATACTTACACAGAATTGATGGGGGCAGGCGCGGATTTATTACGATATCAGTCGATAAAGAAAAGAAGATAGCAGTCCCAGCAATTACACAGGACCTTACCCAAAACCAAGATAAAAACATGGAGCTCGAAAATAATGAAGAACAGGTTAACGACACAAACCCTGAAGAGAAAACCATGGAAATCACTGAAACAATGACAGAGACAAACACGAAATCCAGATCACCATCTCCAGTAACAGTAGCTTCAACAACTGCAACATCAAAAGCAAGAAAAGTGATCTCAAACAACATAGAGAACATCACTAACAACCGGTACAGTTATAAAGGAATGTTGAGCCCAAGGGGCACAGCAATAGAACGAACAACTCCCAAAGAAATTTATGATACACTTTGCTCAGGAAAAATTTACATAGACATAGAAGAGTCGCCGGGACTCTCAACTGAGGAAAAAAACACTACGTTCATGGAAAACTGGAGCATCTACCAATTCTGAAACACATTCGAATAGAAGAGCCAATTGAATCTCCAATGATCACAGTCATTTTTGATAATTATCATGAGACTATTACTATATGCGAAATTCTGATCAATGACAATGAAACTTCCAAATTTAGACTAGAACCTCAACTTGGTATCACAGAATGCAAAGCCCGATCTATCAGAATCTGGGATATCTCCAATTACTTTCAAAAAATGGATATCACAAATCTATTTTAAGACAAAAACCAGATTGAATATATAACTTTGCAACCAGCAGGACAAGTAAAATCTGGAATTGTCCAGTTTAGAACAAGAGAGAAATATAAGAAACAGGTCCAGAAGTGGGCAATCTATGAAAATACCTTCTGTATAAGGGTATATCCTATGGTCAGAACCCGTATAACAAGAAGAAAAGAAATTAGTACAGTGCAACACTCGCCAATCTCCCCTTGGAAACCTCGATAAAAGAACTCAAAGAGATTATTGAACAGACAGCAGCCCAAGCATTATACTTCCTTCTCAACCCCACAAATCAAAACAAGTGATCACAATCTTATACTTTAAGGATGATAGGAACCTAAGCAGAGCAAGAGAAATGAACTTCCACCTCCAAATCAAGTAATTGGTCTAGGTTACTAGAACGACTAAATTATACTTTACCTGCAGAGCCCGTGACCATGACTACACTTGATGCCCAATGGTAAAGGAGAATCCATTATCAAGAGAAAGAACTAATAGACTGGGTTAACCAAGGCCCCAGTCATACAATACAAGAGAACATCCTGTAACTAAACAAGACAGAAAAAAAACATTCAATCCCTTCACTGCAGGACATACATATGTAAGTATTACTAGAGGATCCCACACAACTACAAACAGGGAAAACATTTTAGATATCTTCAGACAAATCCAAGTAGATTTAGAAGCAATCAAACACTAAGTACATATTATGAATAAGAGAGTCACAGCAATCGAGGCAGGTCCCTATATCAAAGCTAAAGGGTCACAATTACAGACTCTCCCTTGCAAGATAAGTCCTCACCTGTAAGTTCAATCTTCCGAACTCCATCACCAAAGAGGTTGGACATCAGACAATAATAGCAACTAATAAATAAACGAATTAATCAGATGGAATCTACAATGATGTCCACCATAAAAGAAATAATGGATTGTCTTGACTCACCTACTAATATAACAAATACTCCTGAATTGACCCCTTTCTTTCTCCTGAACAATTATGATTAGAGGAAATCTAGGAAATTAAGCAGGTAACAGGCAAAACATAATAGAATCCACCATCAGTGAACCTTTCAATATCTGAAAAATAGGAACATTTAATGTTAGAGGAATTAATTTAGAAACAGACAAGCTAAAAATCTTAGAATATGGACAAGAACAACAAATTGATATACTAGGGCTTACAGAAACCTGGCTCTCAGGAAATCAAAAGTGGCATGACAAAGAAGATATATATCAAATATAGTAACAAATCCAATACAACAGGCCTATGGAGCAGAAGTTAGCATTTTGATAAGGGAAAAATGGGCAACATACATTTTCAGCTTTGAGGAATACATCAACCGAGGAATCGCAGTAGACATGGCATTCAAAGGACGAATTCAATACAGAATAATAACAATATACAACTCATCAGATGGGACAAATAAACAAGACAGGAAAAAATTACTACAATGGTACAAAACAAAGATTAGCAAGGCAAAAAGCAACAACATGTACATGATAGTAATGGGTGACCTTAATGAAGTAGAAACCACCAAAAGGACCGTACCTCAGAAAAAGGCAGTGGAAGCAAGCCTAAGCACTTCATCAATGTACTAGAAACTTTCAACTTTATAGATACATTTAGACAAGCTTACCCTAATAAAAAAGTTACATATATAACAGAACCAAATCAAACTGTGGGAGCAAATTGGATTATATATAGGCCTCTAGGCCTTACAACTATATATCACCAACATAGAACATATAGAGATGGAAACAGTAATTAAGACAGATCACAAAATGGCAGTCACAAACCTCATCACACCACATATATCTTGGAATAAGTTATCGAACAGGAAAAACAATAGACAGAACAATATAGACTATACAAATTCCAGCCCTAAACAATGGGCAAGGTTTACCAGAAAGATGGAGAAAAAATCAATGGAAGTTATCAAGGAAGACCCCACAACAGTAGAAGAAATATGGCAACAAATCAAAAAATCAATGAAGACAGCAGCAGAATCCTCATTGAAGAAAAAGCGAAGAAGGAAAAACATTGGCTCCATACACAAGTTCAAATACAAGAAATTCATGCAAAGATCACTCAAGATTGGTAGCTTATACAGGAAATGCTTAGTATGGAAAACAGACCCAAACTCATACACACCTGCTACAGAAATACAGATTGCAGAATTAGTACAAGAAATCAACAACCGAGGATCCTCATAACAGACCTACCCTTGTCTCAATAGGACTCAAGGACAACAAAGAAGAACTCCACAGATAGCTACTAGAGACAAGAGAGATCTGAAAAATAGAATCCAAAATAGCCAAGATTACGATTGAGAAAGAAAAAGGAAGAAAAATCTGAAAACACATCGAACAAAAGTATAAGAACCTGGAGGAAAATCCAAAAAAAATGATCAATAGCATTTTAGACCACCAACCCAAGTTTATAAACACTCAGAGGCTGATAGAGCAGAAATCAGAAAATGAGGTTGAGGTCATCAAGGACCCACTGACAATAAAGAGCAAAATTAGAAAACACTTTCAAAATTAAACAAGACCCAGACAAACACTTTAACATAAAAGATTTCCCATATTGGAAAAAACAATACAAGCTCAAAGAAACAATTAAAGACAGTTGGTTCAACAACATGTCAAATTCAATAGAAGCAATAGAGATCAGAAAGGCAATCCAAGGAAAGAAAAACTGCAGTGCCTTAGGACCATCAGGAATTCCATACATTGTACTTAAAAACCTGGAAGAGAAGGGAATAAAACTAATAGAGATACTTTTCAACAAAATTATGAGTACAGGAGAGGTTTCAAAAGACTGAAAAAAGGGAAACGTGTACCCAATATCAAAACTTAAGGACTGGATGGGGAACATCAACATCACTCGCCCCATCACACTGTTAGAGACAACAAAGAAAGTATTCATGAGCATCCTGACATCAAGACTGGCAGCAATTTGCAATAAACACCAGATACTATGCAATAACAATTGGGCAGGACTACCTGGAGGAAGCATATAGGAGCCAATTCACATTCTTAACAATGTTATGGAGGAGGTGAAAGAATTCAAAAAAGAGGCCTGGATCTTTAGTCAAGACATAAGCAAGGCTTATGATTTGATGAATAGAAATATGCTGATCTAGGCACTAGAAAGAATCTGAGTGCCCAAAGACATAATCAAAATATTAAATAATATCCTAGAGGATAGAAATAACAAGGTAATTACAGCACATGGCTTAATGGAAGAATATCCAGTGCAAGACGGAATTGATCAAGGAGACATCATATCTTCCTTTCTATGGAGAGTGTATTATGATCTGCTATTACAAGAAATCGAAGACCACCACAGCGGCTATACAATGGAGACAGAAGTGTTACTAGACCTAACCTCACCAAGTCAGAAGGCAATTGCCAACAAAACAAGATGATAAGCAAAGATTATAGCTACAGCATATATGGATGACACTATTTGATTTGCAAGCAACAAAACAAATATGCAAGCTATGCTAAATAAAGCAACTGAGTTTCTCAGTATAAATGACATTCAAGTGGACAGTAAGAAATTATTCCTGATTTGTATCAATGTGTCCCCAAACCAAAGAAATGAAAGCATACAGCTCAATGGAACACAGATCTCGTCAGTGCAGAAAAATGAAGCAATAAGAGTCCTAGAGGTAAGGATAACAGAGAACGGAAAGAAAATAAGGCAGAGGGATATCATTAAAGAAAAAGTAGACATTACAATCAAAACATTGTCCTGAAAGAAAATTACCGACAATAGACACGATACATCATCAACTAGGCCCTGTTTCCAGCAATCGAATATCTACTGAATGACTTAGTCCTATCAGAGAAAGAATATGATAAGCTAAGTAGCAAAATAAACAAAACTTTTAACACAAGGCAGGCTTATCTTCAACAACTTCAAACAGTATTCTCCACACAGATTTTGGCTACAAACTGTTCAACTTATGGGACCAGCAAATCCTAATGCATGGAAAGAACCTAACGAATTGACTTAACAGCCACAACATGTATGGAATAACCACCCAAATAAGACTTCAACAGCTGCAAAACAACTATTGGTCAAACACCTCAATCCTTACTGACAAGTGGCCATTCTGGACCAAGAAAAAAAACAATCTTATAAACAATATTCTAAATATATTGAAGATACAAGAAATTACGGTGGCACCAACAGCACATACATGGTTTGGAAAACTAGTCAAAAATGAGGGCAAAGCAATTAAAGACATGGTCACAGAAAAGTAGTACAACAAACATAGAACCTCCCTGAAGTGCAAAAGGATAATGTTCAAAGACCAACTCTTGAATAATAGTAAAACAAGGATTTTAACTTGGCAACAAATAAAAATGAGACTAGGGAAACAAGGAAGAATGCCAAAATAGTACAAGGAGATAAAAGAAATAATCATCCAAAAATGGCTAATACTATTTGGGAAAAAGAAAGACACAAGTTCTAAAGGATACTACAGTGACAACAGCCCAAACACCAACAGTTTCCGAACAAACACTCAGGTGCTGCCAGCCCAACACCAATCAATCCTGAAATGGCTGACAATAAAGAAAGACGGAGAAACAATATTAACAAAGAAAAAAAGGCAACTAGACAAAAAGAAAGCAATAGTAACCCACATGGTTACCAAGAATGGAACATTACCAGTATACAAGTGCAAAGGATGTCCATTCAACAATCAAGACCTTAGAAAGAAGTATAAAGACCAGCAATAATGTATAATGGAACAGCTCTAACACACTTAGTAAATATCAGAGTTAGGAAGAGCACCACCGGGATTTTTTCAGGATAGCAAGAATCAAACACTGGACAGCCATCAATCAACAGATTACAATCATCCCTGCAAGGCATGGAATGCACTATTAGAGAAATTAATAGACAGCACCCAGATACATACAAACTGAACATACATCTGGATCCACTGTCAACTACTGAAAACCTCATCAGAAGGAAGTTACAAGCCCTAGACAGGACAATTCAAAGGCTATTACAAATAGCGCAACTATTAATACCAGAAGACAACCTTCAATTCTACATGGACGGCTTCTTCACAAGATGCAACATTAGAAGTAGAATGGGAATTGGATGGGTGGTTCTTTCTGAGACAGGTCACAAAATCACAACCTTTCAAGTGAAAACCCAGGACATCCCCTCCTCTATCAGAGTAGAATTGACTGCAATTCTCACAGCAATCAGCATAGTCAGCCCTGATAAGGTAATTAAGATATTCACAAACAGCCAAGGTGCAATAAATGCAATAGATATAACAGCATAGATAAACCAGATCAAAGACCGAAGTTCAGAAAGGTCAAACAAGCTCTTAGTCAGCACAATTCAAGAAATTATCACAATACAACAGACCAAGATTCAATGGATTAAGGTCAAAGGCCACTCAGGCAATAAATGGAACAAATAGGTAGATAAATTAGTAGCTACAACACTGGCAGATAAATTCAAAAACATTATAAAATCCAGGAACTCCAGTCCACAAGTAGCAACACAACACTGAGATGGGACAAGTCCTTTATAGACTTGCCCTTCAAAACATTGGGAAGAACTCTTCTGAAGACTAAATGGGCCAGTAAGTGGAAGACATTACGACAAAATTAAACATGGCTTACAGGATCAAAAACCAAGGAAATAAATTGGGAGATGACCATGCAAACCCTGACACTATCCAAGATTACATCTCTCCAAACAAGCCAGAAAGACCATAGAGACTGAACATTCTAATGGAAGACATGGTCCAACAAACTCCCCACACTGACAAACATGAGCATAAGAAAAACACAAGTTTACAAGTTAGGGACGTGTATAATCTGTGGAAGGCAAGAAGAAAAGGATTTGCATTCTTTCACCTGTAGATCAAACAGAACAAGACTATCTGAAAAACTCATAGCACTCCTGACATGAGAATGTGTAGCAAGGGCAGATGGCAACAAACAGTCACAATCCATCCAGAGCAGATAGAAACAGTTCATAGAATCAAGTACAAGACCAGGAAGCCAGGTAGACTTCAAGGACATAATCAGAGGGATCATTACTCATAAAATAGTCCAAATAGCAGGAGAAATCATGAGGAACAAGAAGGAGGCTAAAATAGCAGTAAAGAAGGCAACTGAACAGCTCTGGTAAGAGAAGAGAAAAATCTGGAAATTTATATGTGAAATGGTAACAGAGTGGGAAAAAACACAAAAGATATCCAGGAAAATGAAGCGGGAACGTACAAGGCACAATAGTAAAGTACAGGGTGAAAGGATACCACAGGACAAGGAGAGAAAACAGGAGACAGTAGAAAACTTATATATAGAACTAACAAATTGTAATATAAAAAATATACTTCAAAACAGCTTTAATATTAATTCTCTCTTTCATACAAATATTAGTGTTAGTGGAGTCATGACATGCTAATATTCATCCCTGGGGTGAACTGAAGCAAGTTATAGGATTCGTAAGATACTGAGTCATTAGTTTTTTTCCTATTATAAATATATTTTCTCACAATTAAATTTGTGCACAAAAGAGGATATCAATGATTAAATAAAAACTATATGGAATGACTTCGCCAGTTTAAAAAAAAAAATACTAAAATAAATAAAGGAAAAATAAACATAAGAAAAGAAACAGAATCTGTAAAACAGCCAATAACCTACAATAAAGTACAACAAAGCACTTTTCAAGATTCCAACAATATTAAGCAAGTAAAAACTATAGCTGACAACACTCCTTGAAGTAAACAAGTAGAAAAAAAACTTTCAACTAAATATTCAAAACAAAAACCCTGTTATATCAAAGAAGACAGAAAACAATTCCAGTGATCATTACACAGCTCCCAACCATTAAGAATATCCTGAAGAGACAAATACAAAGATAGAAATCAAAGATGTACTAGAAGAAAACTTATTCAAAACACCTTTATATAGGAAGGAAAATGGCAAAACATATCAAAACACAGAATCAAAACCAACCAGTGTAGTAAAATCCACTCTAAATCACCACTTAATAGGAAAACCAAATTTGATAAAAAAAGAGTCAAAACAGGAATCAAAGCAAACAAAATTCCTGGAAAAACTACCAGCTAAAAGGTTTTTTTTCTGACAAGAAATTTAGACTTTTAATAGGCCTAATGTCCATCTTTAGTGAAGGGAAAGGAGAAAATAAGCATATAATCACTATTTTTGATAACAAACAAGCTGTGAATAAGGCATGCAACCTTATTTTATCTGACACAAACAATATGCACCTGGAACAAATAGAGATCATAACTCCTTTCCAAAAAAGAGAAAATAGTATCATTATATAGAATATTTCCTTGAATATCAAGTTTATTGAAGTGCGATAGACTTTTGTCAAATATAGGAGATTATTAACATCATAATGACAACCCAACAGATGTGACAAATTGCTATAATAATCTATAAAAATCAAGAAAGCAAATAGTTAATCATTAACAAATGGAGTATACCATTAAGATCAGACTCAGTTAGAGTCTTTGTTATACTATGGAATGTGAAACAAATGAAAGAAAGAGATGCAATAGCAGTTAAACTTACCACCCTCCTACATAATACTATAGCCTTTGACTTAAGATATATTTGTGAACAAACTAAAGCGAAGACATGTTATATTCCCAGACATCTCTTCTATAGAAGAAAAGACTTGCTGTAATTAGTTTTATAGTAAAGAAACAAGAGATGCAATGCCAAATGAAAATTTTTATTTGGGAGAAACTGTAGTCAAATGGAAATCAATTGATATCAAACTATATAGTATCTATAGTAGTACTAAATATCTGATAGCAAGCTATTAATCCAAAGAGAGGTATATTTAATAGAACCAATACCACCTAGAACAGGCCAAATGCTTTGGCAAACTCTATATTAAATACAAACCAGTACATATTGAAGCAATCAAAAATCTTATTAGAAACAAGCAGCCAAATAAGAGAACCTGACTTGACTCATATACAGTAGCCACAAGACAGAAACAAAAGCAAAAGAAGGAGAATAAATATATCAATGTATCCACAGAAACAAATACTATAAAAAAAGTTCTAAACATTCTTAAAACAATTCAACAAGAAATCAGAGAAATCAAAAAAGAAATTGTCAACCTAAATAAGCAAATTATCAACTTAGAAAGCTATAATAAAGAATATATAGAACAAATAGAGGAAAACCAGGTTTTTTACCAGAATACAACCAGCCTGACAGAGAATATAAAAAAAACTCCTGAAAATTGCAAGATAATCAATTGCAACAATAACAAATCAACTCAAAAATAAACTAATTGGATCAAAATATGAACAAAATATTCAATGTCCTTATCAATACTTTAAAAACGAATATATCTCTCAACACTTCATCTAATTACCAATAACAAAGAACCATGCAACTATAAACAATCATAATATAACTACCTAACAATATGTAGAAAAGAAAAAAGAAAAAACAATAACACTGAAGTAGAAAACACAAATCAACTTAATATAAACTCTTTATTATATATCACTGTTCCATCCCATATCATAATAAACAACATATGGACAATACCCACTTATAATATCCAGGGTCTAGTCAACAAGTACAAAGTGCTACAATGAAATGAAATATAATAGTTACAACAGAAACCAATGGAAACCACTATCAATTCAAATATTGAAAACATATACTATATCATATATTATGGTCTCATGATAATGAACAAATAATCGGACTAGACTTAAATCTAATTTTTAGCAAAGAAATAGTAAATCATATATAAATTACAACTTATTACAAGAAAGATGCATTCATATTGATCTAATCTTTTCAAAAAAATAAAAACTCAGAATTATAGAAGTAAACTTTGATACAAACTATGAAGACAAAAGATAACTAGGAATCCTAAACAAACTAAGGCAATAGATTAGAGAAGCAATACAAAAGAACTGGTATCTCCTAGTACTAGAAGATCTCAATAGCATTTCAAATCCAACATGAAATAAAGCTGGTACTGGAAACTATGCACATTGAACAGATCCTTTGGTCCTCAAATAGAGATACTCACTAATTACAGATTAGAAGATATCTATAGATAATGATGAGTTCCTAAAGTATTTAGTATATAAAATTTTATAGATCACTTATGTTCTTTTTTGAGGGACAAAATTCATAGCTCTTTATTTTAATAGGGACAAAAGTCAGGAAATACTATGAATCAATATTTTGAATAATGAAAAACAATTATAGATAGTTTTTTTATAGTTATTAATTTAAAATTTTTATTTTTCCTAGTGAGGGACATTTGACTTTTGTTCTTGTCTTCTTCTTTAGGGACCTATCTTTACCTATAAATATCACAACTTGACAAAAAGAGAGTATACATAGAACTACAACAATAGCAGCAACGGAATTGATCAAATTTGAATAAACTTTCCCTCCTCCTGGCACAGCAGGAAAGCATACATTGAATAAGCTTTAGACCCCTTAATTCTCAGTGACTATGGATCAACAACTGCTTAAATAAAGTATAGCAACTCAATTCACCTTGAGGCAGTACTCACCGCAAGTCCAACCACAGATACAATTGGCAACTAATAAATAGCGAATATTGGAAAAAGTTTAGCAAAGAAGTAAAAAAAGTGCTCAGTAAACAAAGCAATAAATCAGCAACAATTGATAAGCAGTGGAATATTATATACAACCACATCCTCAAGACTGCCAAACTATACATTTCTAAAAAAAAACTACATCAAAGAAAAAGAATACAAGAAAAAAAATAGTAAACAAAAGATTCCTTAATAACAATAAGATCTTTTGAAACAAACTAAAAACAATATAAAAATTTTACAAGCCCATGCCCAAAGTATCAAAGTTTTTACAAGAAATAGATGCAGATATCCAACAACAGCTACTTAGTATACAAAAAGAACACCTAAATAACTTTATTCCACAATGGATCATCTGTATATAGAAAATAATACAAGTATACAAAGTCATTGTCCAGGCTATAACTTATAGAAAACAAAATCAAGCAATCAAACAGAGAATGCAACTAGACAACTGTTTTTGGACACCAATAAAAGAGCAATGATAAATAGTATCATAAACAAACTCTACAGAGCTATTATTCTAGATTAACTAATTATTGAGAAAGAGAAAATTAACATAATTACAGAATCAGAAGAAATCAAATCTAGGGTTAGAAAATACTTTTAATAATAGATACCTGTCAAAGATATAAAACAACTCTACAGTAGTGACCTGATGGTGATGATGTTAGAAGTTGGAAAGGTTTTTATCAGAACTATTAACGAAGTGATAAATCACTTCCAAAGTTGCACTTAGAGTCCTAGATAAATATAAGACTTTAATGAGTGGGTTAGTTAGAGATTTAGCTTTAGTGTCACATATATAATGTACAGCTTACAATTGTTTAATAAAGCATATATAACTAGCCTGACAGAGGGTTATATTAAAAAAAAAAAGATACAGTATATAAAACAACTAGCAATATACTTAGTATAAAAACAAGAATATATACCCAAAGACTCTATTGTTTCCAAATAGTACTACTTAACTACTATAGAAATATAAAAAAATTAAAAAAATAATCGGAGATAGAATTAGTAAGACGACAATATCAGGTTGAAATTAAATTCTATACCTAGTTTTAAAAAAACAGGAAGAAAAGGTTTTGGAGGAAATAAGAAATCTATTCAACCATATCATTAAGAAAGGTTCAACCCCCTATAAAATAGAACAAGGATAGTATCTACTCTATATTCAAACCTAAAGACTGATAATACAACCTGGATATTACAAGACTTATCATACTTTTAGATACTAGTAGAAAAATATTCATCAAAATTATTACTGATAAAATAATCCAGTGCCTAAAAGAAAACACAATTCTATTAGAACTAAACTAAAAAGAACTTCCAGAAAACAGTACATAAGAATCTATTTATATTATCAACAATATTATCAAATATACTAAAAAAATAAAAAAATAGGCCTAGATTCTCAGTCAAGATATGTCAAAAGCCTTTAATTCCATGAATATGGAGATGCTCACCAAAGCTCATAAATGAATCAAGATTCTGACACAAATAATAAACATACTTCTAAAACCTGTAGATCAATATTGCAGTGGATACACTCCCAAGTCACCATCCGCGAGTTACTGGTTCAATCCTACCTAGAAACAGTTGTTGTAATATATAGGTTACATTGTATAAGATGCATGGTTATCACTACATGCACTCTTGTACTCACAAACAATCTATAGATTTTTACCATCCAACCATAGTGTAAAAACTCAGGTCATCCAAGCCTTGGCCAGTTTTAGTGCAAAGGAAATCTTCGATAAATCTGCCACCTAGAATATGTATGGATCCAAGACAAGACAGGAAAAATGCCGATCAAGTTCAAGCCTCTTAACGGAAATGGGAAGGACATCCACCTCTTGTCAAAACTACATCCTATGGGAGATAAGGAAGACTTCAGTCGTTTGTACCTATTAAAATGTAATGGGCCATAACAACAATTAATGGGAGATCTCTATAATCGCAAAACCAACAGCTACCAAAGAGGACAACTATTGCGGAGGCTGGTGGTTCGCGTTAGTGCCACGTTGGGCAACCTGCAGGGGCAGACCCTGGGAGAAGAAATTTGGAAACAATCACCAAGGTAACCAATCCAATAGGAGAAGCAACCTGTTACGAAGTAACCTTGAGAAACTCCTATAAGGCCAACTTGCAAGAGTGGTTAAAAATAAGACAATGGAAGGCTATATGCTGCCCAATTACATGACACTATTGAATCACCTAAATGTCAAGATCATGACTGGAGATTTGTACCATCCAAGTTTTGACTAGCCTGCAGAGGACCCAAACACGGCAGAGATCGTCCATGGAACCTATAATCATCAAGTGGTAAATAAGACCTAAGAAACACACAATATAGCCCCTTGAAGATTAACAATAAGAAGTCCATAGCGGCCTTTCGGAACGCTATAGTCTAGGGCAGAGCAGGGCAACTGACGAAAATGGTATCACTAACGTGGTAAAATTGGTGAACTTAGGCTAGAATAGGTAGTTAAAAAATAAGGTTATATGAATTGCTCATGTAATCCAAAAAATATATTACTGATTTCTCAATAAAAGATTCGTCCTGTCAGTTGGACTAGTTACAAAAAAAATAAACATACTTTTAAACATTCTCAATCAAAGACAAAATATAGTATTGATATGTTACAAATATATAGAGAAATATGAGATTAAAGATGATATTGCCCAAGATGATACAATTTTTACTCTTTTATAGTGCATCTTCTATAATTCTCTAATTTCCTATATTGCCAAGAACTTCTCTGGCTATATCATCATTATCAAAAATTGTAGAAAAATCAAAGAATTTTAATATCTAAGTGACATAAAAATCAACTTTTAGAAGTCTTGCCTCCTTATTATAAATAAATATGACAGTAACTTTAATCAAGGCATAATAATATAAGATTATATAATACATAATTACCTCCTAAGAACACTTGTCAGAATCCTAGAAATATAGTATAACAGCTTTGGTAGAAAAGACTATCAAAAAACCTTAATTTAATGGAAATTTAAGAAAACTAAATCCATACTAGGAATAAAAAATTTGACCAATAAATAGATACAATATGTAATTAACTATATACTAATTTCCAACATAGAATACCTTTGCAATAACATGATGCTCTCTAAAAAAGTATGCAATCTTCTTATGAGCAGTATTATATTCACTTTCAAATATAAGCTAGATTTAGTCAAAACAGTTCCTAACAATATACTCTTTAATATAATAAGTATAGATATAATATTATATATCTTTGCAATAGATAACTACTTTTACACTTCACCAACTGATACAATAAAATCAACAAATAGAACAAAGAAGGTAATATAGCAAGGGCTAGACTACAATCCATTCAAAACAACATCTGATCAATACAGCCATCCTGAATAAACTAGAATACCCCTTAATGAATCTAGGAAAAAATCTTAAAAATAATATAATCTGACTTATGAGAAGACATAGCTTTACCTTCTCATTCATCCCAAATACAGATATTCTGATACTTATAAAAGAAGTTGATATACCAATAGAAAAAATTATAAGCAAAGCCTTCTATTCAAAATATTATCAGGAATTAAAAAAGCACAATTCTATGTTCACTGGTCAAATACTAAACAGAAGCAAAACTAAGACTCTGGACTAGTGCCAAATTATTAAGATGAGAAAAAAAAATAGTCCTGAGTCTAACCCCAACTGGTTCAATACTATCAGTAGAAAGTTAACGAAACTAATTGAAAGAAAAGAAATCTCTAACTTCCAGAATATCTCTTTAAATACATTCAAACAAGCAATCCCAACATCTTAAATCTCAACTACTAGATTATGTTGAATCTATATTGCTAAGCAAGGTAATACAATTATTGAAAATAAATAATAAAGAATTGATTAGAACACAACACAATATAAATATTATATTCAGGAATCAGAAAGCTCTTCCTAGAGGCATGCCCAATTGCAACATCAATATACTAGGAGATAACATCAGTGAATATAGTTTCACTACCATAAAATAACAATCCATTACTATATCAGTTCAAAAAAATAAAATCTCAACAAACAAAATCAACATTGCAGACAAAGAACTCTGATAAAGAAACAGAGTATCTTCCAACTCTCTGAATACTATACTTATGAAATATATCATATAAGATAACATAAATTCACAAGAAGCTAAAATAGAAATTACAATTCTAACAAAGTTGCAAAGGAGCTTAAGAAAATTAAATAGCATAATAAAAGTTTTTACTAATAGTCTAACTGTCCTAAAAACAATTAAAGAGAAACTAAGCAACTATACAATAATTAATATATATATTGATAGCTCCCTAATCAAATTC
Organism: Acaulospora colombiana; assembly: GCA_910592055.1. NCBI lineage: Eukaryota > Fungi > Glomeromycota > Glomeromycetes > Diversisporales > Acaulosporaceae > Acaulospora > Acaulospora colombiana. The sequence continues at coordinate 14,931 of CAJVPT010000035.1, forward strand.
AGAAACAAAAACTATATAGGACTGGAGTGGGTCATCATTACTTTAGACCAGAAAACACACTTTTTAGGAACAAATAACTAGGCACATCTCATCAGCTAGGGCAGAAATAGTAACTATTCTAACAGTTCTTAGCATCCTACTCAAACACAGTACTGCAAATATATTCATTGACAGCCAAGCAACAATCAATAGAATCTTGAAAACACAAAGAGAAAGTATTCAAAAGATTATAAAAACACAGAAAAACTACAATATACTATTACAAATCTCAGAATAGTGCAAATAAAATAAAATAAAACTATTACTTTTCAATGTTAAGGGATACTCAGGAATTGAACACAATGAAATAGCAAACAAACTATTACAGATTTATCGATAGAAAGGCAAGTTACTAGGGAAAAAAGAAATCGAGATAGCAGGAATACATAACCAATATATTGGAATAACCCCTCAATAGAACAATATTTCCATTGAAGTTTCTATAAAAATAATTACAAAAAAGCTCATAAGTAATATACACCTGACAAAATGAAGACTATTAAATAGAACAAGATATAATTTCAGTAATAAACTCATCAAAGAAACAGATAGATCCACAACCATAACATACTGTACCTGAAACTAATCAAGATAAGTGATCACCACATAACTTGGGAGAATCAAAAGTTAAGAAAATTCCACCTTAGCATATGGAATGAAAAGCTATCAACCAAAAACAAACAATATGTAAAAGCTCTTGAATTATATTAAAATAAAGAACTGCTTAGTATGCAAAGAATTGAAACTAACATACATTTCTTTATATATTTGTAGATTAGATAAAATATTGAAACATTTTAATTAACACAATAGTTAAATGTGTGAAAATATATATGGGTAAAGTTAAAAGCTCAAAATTTATAGATCAGATAAAATACAAAACCAAATTTAGATACAAGAAATACTTAATAGCAAGTATAAAAGAAGAATTTTTCAAAGAACAAACTTATAATATCAAAAAAATAATCCTAGACAAATTAGTTAAGAAAAGCAGCATTTCTCTAATACACATAAAAATTATCAAATACCTTTCTTACATAGGGACAAAAAGATGTAAGACCTTTCAAGAATGGAAAATACAAAATAGTAAATAAAAAAAAATTCAAATATGAAACCAAAGAAGAATACCTATTCTTCATACAAAGAGAACAGTTCATAAAAGACCAGTTTATTCACCTGGTTAATAAATTTATAATACAATAGATAACAAATGTGATAGATAACTTTATATCTTTAAAATTTATTTTAGCAATAGTCCAGTCTTGAAAGATTAGCTCCTACTAAAGGGATAGCAACAAGCCGCAAAGTGAGTTCATCCTAAAAGAGGTTATATCTATTAAATTTTGTTTGGTAATATACTAGTAATATATCTTGGAAAACTTCTATGTAATAATATTACATAAATACAAATAAAATAAGACTTAGCCAGTATTATACAAAAAAAAAAAAAACTGCATTATTACATCTTAATTATTCCCTACATATTTTATTGTATACAAGAGTAGGTAGATTATCAAGCCATCAAATACAGTATTCTAGATCTGATATTTTAATCCTTCAAAGTGGTTTATAGATTTATTCTCTTACTAAGATCTCCTGATAATTGAATCAGTAAGTGACACAAATATCAATGCTTGATTGTTAGTGGCATTCTACCAATCTAGGGATCTACTCTTGTATTTTATTGCTTTGTTTTAATATTTGCATAACCAGGTAATATCAAAATAATCTTAGTCAATTTTAGATATTATAGTCAATCACAATCCTTATATAAACTATATTATTTATTAATAGGTATTTTTTTTAGAATACCTTATAACAAGTAATTATATTTGGAAACATTGATTAGATATAGTTACAATAGGTCAATGGATACAGATTTTATCAACTTCAAACATTGCCACCTGAAAGATTTGAACCTGTATCTTATGATTAGATCTATAGAGTGCTAACCACTATACTATTGATCCATAGATCATTTAAATTCTATAAACTAATATGTTTTATACTACCCAATTACCTTTAATGAATATTTATTCTATCTAAAATTCAAAGTCAAATAAAACTATAATAGAAGTTTTAACCTATGAGTCTATAGCACAGTGGTAGTGCTCCCAGGTCACCAAGTACTGTTTCCGAGTTCAATACCACTGTGAGGCAATACTACCTAAGCCCAGGTGATACAAAAAGATCTCATCTGTCTTATGATGTTAATCATTGCCACTCGTGGCCAAGATCCCATCCGATCATGTGATAATCAAAAGATCACAAGATACTTTAGCCAGTTTTAGTGCTAAAGTTACCTTGTCATAAGACAAGTTCTTACAAGCTCCTACAGATAGGCGAAAGATCTGTATACCATAAAATCAAGGAAGCTAGCAGAGCCTAGGCACATTAGCTAGAAGAGTGTCTCTATCAAAAATCGACATTCATCCAAGACTCCACGTGGTCACTCCATAGGCAGGTTGTAATAAATCATGTAAAAAGAATGCTCTGGTGGGACGAGATGATATCTAAGACTCCATATGGATATTCCATAAGCATATTGTAATAAGTACTATAAAAAGAATATTTGGTAGGATGAGATATGAAAGAAGTCCTATGTTATAGATCCCAAACCTATAGAAATGAGAGCAAGTGAAGGGTAACATGGACATAGGTAGTGTAGTAGTAGGGCTTCTTCTGGCAACAAGCCATGGGGATACACAAGGTATTACAATCAGATTTATGGATATAATGGTGGAATGAACAAAATTTCAATGGTTAGTATAAGTTTGATTATAGAATTGTCTTGTAATTAGCAACTATATTATATATAAAGGCCATTAATAATTTGGCTTCATTATTCTTTCAAAAAAAAAAATAATAATAATAATAGAAGTTTTAATATAACAATTTTACCTAAATTACTTAATAAAAATATAATTTTTTACTAAAAGTTAGAAAACAATTATTAAAACAGTTCTAGAAATCTATAGATATTTTGATAATATAAATATCTTTTCTTAAAGTTCAAAAAATATTATTAAGTAGAATTTTAAAATAATTAAGGATTTAACTTCTAATCATGAAATATTAATGATTTACTAAAAATGTATAATATTTCAAATTATATAATCTAATTACTAATTCTAAATTTTAAAGGTGATACAAGACCTAAATTATTAATAGTATATAAACAAATATCAATAAATTTATATTAATAATTATGTTAAATATTAATATATAATAAGAAATTTATATATATATATATATTTTAACTGGATGGCTACATCTTGTTTATTAGATATTGTTGTGAGTATGTACAAATTTATTTTATGCAAATTTAACTCTCTAGCTACCTAATAAACTCACTAAGAATAGTCCTACCATTTGGCTTATTGTCAAGTACTAGTATATACTTGATTAATCTGCCAAGGCTCTACTTATCCCATAAAAATTGGTTTTGAAGAAATATATTGTGTTTATGTCCTTTTTATTAACTTTGCTTCCTTTAATACAATATTAATTTTGTCTTATATACATTTTTGATTACATATTAATATAACTATGTACCTATCTATTTATGGTAAGCAAATAGTCTATTTTACATATTGTATATAGGATTATTCCATATTTTTGTATATGGATAGGACATACGATACTATCTTTATTTTTTCTAGAACATGTTTTATAGAGTAATCTAGTTATCAAACCATTGTATATACTTTAACCTGTACCAGAGATTTTAGTTACTTCAGTGTGGTGCATGAATTACTTCTCCCACCAAGATTTCCCAATAGATTTTCTGGACCTGGAACATACCCTTTATATTTTTATACATCCTACTGGTAGAGAGAATTTTCTTCAATTCTTTTAAACTCGGAATCTGTTTTTTCGATCGGTTAAGGATCCAAAACTCAACGGGTGCGAATCAGGTTTATTCCAGATGTGGGCTCAACCACATCAGGTTTATGATGCAGGAATGGGTATTACCTACTCATAGACCTGTCTGATCAGGGTAATAATCAGCTATAAGTGACATTAGATTAACAGGTTATGCCGACAGATTCCTGTCTTCAACAAGGATTGACAGAAGTTTTTATATTTTTGTTATTTGAAAAACTTGAACCAAAATCTTGTGATATGACATATGAAGTGCTAACCACTGCACTATTGATCTATAGGTCATAATAATAAGTATATTATAGATATAATTATTTAATATTGTCATACACCAATAGACTTCAATCCTTTTCTCAAGGCATAGAGCTCATCCTGGGAAAGGTCAGAACACAAACACCAAGTATCCCTCTACCCACAATACACCTAGATCCAGTATTTATCATAAAGATACTAATTGGGAAAAAGCTTAGGGCATCAATAAGAACAATTATAAGACTAAAACAGAGAGTGCAGGAGATAGCTCCATATACTAATCTTCAAATCTATATAGGCAGTTCCTTGATACAATGAAATATAGACAGCAGAATAGAAATAGGATAGGTGATCCAAACAGAAGAGAAAATAGAAATCACTAGATTCTAAGCAAAGATATAAGATATACTATTCTTAACATGATAGCAATACTTATAGTAATCAGTACAATAAGTATAAACAAGAGGATAAATATTATCACAGATAATCAAGATATGATCAATACAATAAAAAAGATTAGAATAAGGAAAGGGAAGAGGAACCAAGTGTCAGAAACTTCAAACAAAAGTCTAGTCAATATAATATAGGAGTTTATATTGGTACAAAATATCACAGTAGTATGAACAAAGATCAAGGGCTACTTAGATAATCCTGAAAATAAGATAGTAGACAAACTAGCAACAATTATAATATTAGATAAGTACAAAGACAGAATCAAAATCTAGGAACTGAATATTACTAGTGCAATGATAATACTAATATGAGACCAGTTCTTCATTAATCTTCCCTTTAAAATGGTAAGAAAAACATTTCTCAAAATCAAATGGTTAACCAAATAGTGAACTTTAAAATATAGTCAAAAATGGCTTTCAGAATAGAAGGCCAAAAAGATAGTACTGGAACATGACCATATAGACATTAATACTATTTGAAATAATATTACTTCAAACTAACCACAAGGACAACAGAGATAGAACCTTTAGATAAAAAATATGACTAGATAAATATCCAATGTTGAAACATGAATACTCAAAGGCTATATCTATACAATAATCCAACTTGTATAATTTGTAAGCAATAGAAAAATAGGGATCTCCACTCCTTACATGGGAACTAAATGAAACAAGACTAAAGGAGAAGTATATAACCTTCTTTACAAACAAATATGCATTGAGAGCAGAAGATAAAAAACAAACAGAATATATACAGAACAGATAGAGACAATTACTCAAATAATCAATATGAACAAGAAATACAAACAGGATAAGCAAGATAAAATAAAGAGACATAATAAGAGGAGCAATTATCTACAGAATAATTAAAGTAGCAGAAGAAATTTTAGATGTAAAGGTCACAAAATCCATAATAAAAGCAGCTATAATACACTTCTGAAATAAGAAAAAAGATGTATGGAAGTTGAGATATGAGCTAATGATTAAATGAGAAAGGTCACAAAGAATTTTTAATAAGATAAAGTGAAACAAAAACAGAAGAATCAAGAAGAAGCCAGGAAGTGAAACAAAGCAGAAGATAAGGACCTAAGCTTCTGGTTCTAATCAATTTTATATAGAGCCAACTAACCTAAACATAAAAACATATTACAGAATAGTTTCAATTTAAATTCACTCTTTTATATAAATATCAGTGTTAGTGGGGTCATAATATGCTAACATTTGCTTATAGAGTAAACTGCAACAAGTTACAGGGTTTGAAAGATACTGAGTCATTGGTTTTTTCTTTATTATATGTATATTTTCTTATAATTAAATTTGTATATATAAGAGAATATCCATAATTAAATAAAAATTACAAGGCATAACTTTGCTAGCTGTTTAAAAAAAATTATTTGATATTGTATTATTATAATTATTTTTATTATATTGTTTATTATTTTATTTTATTTTTTATTAATTATATGTATTGTTATGGGTCACGTGGGTGACGCGATTTACGCGTAATAGTCTAAAATCCAAAAACCTGAAAGTCTGGCATGAAAGATTGAGTGTCACAAGATAAGAAACTATAGATAAGACTTGGATACTGATAAGGGAACTGTATATAATTAAAAAGTATAGAAAGTTTAGCAAAACTTAGATTTAGTATAGCTGATTATAAAGTAGATAGCCATTGTTAGATAGAAAAGTATAAATAGCTTACCAATATATGCCAAAAAGGCAGAGCTGAATGTGTTAGGAAAAACAGCCCTCATTGAGAATAGAGATGAGAGTTAGTAATATATCAAAGAAACAGAATGCAATAAAGAGACACTTAACTTCGGCCAAGTCAATTACCATGCCTCTGCCTTCTCTAAGTGTTCTTTATAGGAGGCGTTCTCTTCTTTGTGTCATTTGTGAGTATTCTTGAGAAGTCTGGGTTACGTGAGGCACTATGGATTAGCAACGAACTCGCCGGGATAGTCCACGACAGTATACTATATAATCTTTCCCAAGGTTTGACAAAAAACCCTTTTCCGCAGATCCTTTTTTTCTTAAAATTTCCTTTTTTGATAATTTTAGGAAAAAGAAAGAAAGTGAACTGAAGAGATGAGTTCTCAAAGAGAATCCAGAAGACAATATAGTATGGGTGACCCAACTATAATGAAAATATTTTGGCAAGAGATAACACAAAAAATATGTACAAAGAATCGAACCCGGAAACCAGAAAGAAAATCAACAAAAACAAAGGAAAAACAGTTTTGCAAGAAGAAAACAGACCAGAAAAACACACACCACTTCCAACAACAGACAACAATCGACCTCCAAAGACTCAAGCAACACTGAACACAGGAGAGTAACAACCAATAATCCCAACTGAAGCAAGCAAGTAGAAGAGAAAATCTTAACAACATCAACCAGCATTAGAAACATGTCCACTATGGAAAACCCAAAGGAAAACCTAGCAACACAATCAAGAGAAAATGGAACCAGAGTACGAGCCATCGACTCTAATATAGAAATAGAAATAGAGGAGAAACCTGAAGCAAACATTACTCAAACAGATCGAAACTTTGAAGAGAAATGGCAAACCGGAGAAAAAAATGAAAAAGTGAAAACTAATATGTTCGGCAGGCTCAGACCCAGATCACTATTCAATAGAAAAGCAAGATTCGAAAGGGAAAGAGTCAAAACAGGAATTAAAGCAAGTGTAATCCCTGGCAGAACAACAAGTCAAAAAATTGTCTTCCTTATCAAGAGCCTAGACTCTCTCATGGAGAAAAGTAAATATTGCTGTTAACGCTTACATGGATGATACTACATGGATCACAGACAACAGGAAAGAGCTACAACGAATTATCAGGAGAGCAGAGGAGTTCTACAAAATAAATGATATAAAAATCAATCCACAGCTGCTAATCATCAATGGAAAAGATGACAACTTCACACAAGGAATAAAAATGGGGGACCAAATCATCAAAGGCTGTTCACAAGGGGTACCAGTAAGAATTCTGGGAGTCTAGTACAATAGCTCAAGGAAAAAAGACTATCAGAAAACATTAATCCAACAAAAGTTCAGAAAAACTAAAAAACTAATAGGGATAAAACACCCAACAGATAAGCAGATGCACTATATAATCAACCATGTCTTAATCCCTAGTGCAGAATACCTGTGTAATGATAAGATACTTTCAGAAAAAACTTGAAATCTCCTCATGAGCAGCATTATACAATTTTCAAACACAAGCTAGGCCTCGCTAGAACAACTCCAAACAATATTGTTTTCAATAAACATGAATACAACTTGATACACCTCTAGGACAAACAACTCCTTCTACATATTACTAATTGGACAACTCGAATCAACAAAAACAATATAGCTGGTGAAATAGCAAAAAGCGAACTACAAACTCTCCAAAATGAATTTTGGTCCATTAAACTAGTTCTTAACAAAATGGAACAACCTTGGAAACACATAGGAAAAAATCTAACGCATGATACTATTTGGCTTATAAGAAGACATGTGTTCACATTTGATACAAGCAACGTAACCAACAGCCTCACACTAATTCTGGAGATAGACACTACTATAGAAGAGATTATGAGCAAACAATTTTACTCAAAATATTGATACCATCTACAAAAATATAATATACTATTCATTGGGCAGTTACTAAATGCAGATAACACAAAGGCATTAAAATGGTATCAAATCATAAGAATCACAAGGAAAACATTTTCAGACCCCACCCCTAGATGGTTCCTAATCCTGAGTAGTAAGATCAAAAGTATGCTAAAGGCAAAGGAAATTCTAACACATCAAGCAACAGCCAATGCCTTCAGATAAGGGTCCCCCACAACATACTATAATACAACAAAACCCTACTGGATCTATACACAAAAAGAGGGAGAACCCATAATTGGGAAAAATAGAAAAAAATAGATCAAAACACAATGAGGTACAGACATTATACTCAAGACCTAGGCAGCTCTCCACTAGAAACATGTAGAGACTACACATTAAATACCTTTGACACCAACAGTGGTGAATGTAGCTTTATAGCAACTCGACAACACTCAATCACCATATCTGTTCAAAAGAGCCTAACATTCACAAGAGAAAACAATATAGACAGAAAGAAGAGCAAATGGAGAAATAGAACATTATCAAATTTCCTCACTATAACCTTCACTGAATACACCCTGATGCCGGAGCCACATATACAAGATATTGACATGATAGCAATATATTACAAGAAGTGCAAACAAAAAGCAGGGAAAAAAATAAAATCCTTACCTGTTTATAGGAAACTATAGAAAGATTAGAAAATAAGGAAAAGATAAAGAATTTTGCCATATTCGATATCTATACAGATGGATCCCTCACAAACTTGAAGGGCAAATATTACATGGGCCTGGGCTAGGTCATAATCACCCTAGACTTAAAGGAACACATATTCCAAGGACAGATCAAATGACACCCATCATCCACTAAAACAGAGATAGCAGCAATTGTAACAGCCCTGAGTATACTACCAGAACATAGTGTAGTAAACGTATACACAGACAGCCAAGCAGCCATCAATGGTATAGAAAAGACTATAAAGGAAGACAAAAACAAGATCATAAAGAAACAAAAGAATTCAAACCTCCTTCTCCAGATTCAAATCACATACAAACAAAAAAAAATCAAACTCATGCTATACAAGGTAAAAGGCCACTCCAGAATCAAATACAATGAGATGGCAAATCAGCTGGCACAGATAGATGCATGAAAAGGCATGAAGCTAGAATAGAATGAAATTGAAATTAAGAGGATCAAAGATCCAAAAATGGGAATAGCTCCACAATGGAACAATCACTTCACTGAATTCTCCATAAAAACAATCACACAAAAACTTACAAACACCATCAACCTGTCAAAATGGTGCCTCCTGAATAGAACTAGATGCAACTTCAGCGAACGAATAATCAAAGAAATCAACTGAAAAACAACAGTAACATATCTCTAACCCACGAAGATAAGTAATTATCATACAAACAATGAAGATCAAAAACTAAGGAAATTTTGTCTTAACCTTTGAAATAATAAACTACCAACCAAAAGCAAGCTATATACAAGGCTTCCATCCATTTATAAAAACAATAAATGCAACAAATGTGGAGAACCAGTGACTTGTATCCATCCTTTTCTCTGCCAGCAACTCAGAACAGAAACAGAAATGGCATTGAAAGATATAACTACAACTTGCATAGAGAATCACACAAAGGAAAAAGAACTGCAAGTGTTTAATACATACTTCTCAAACAAAAATAACCTGGACTTCAAGGAATACTTAATAGCAAACATTAGAGGAACTATCTTTAAAGAACTCACATATAGTCTCAAAACAGCTATTCCAGATAAAATTGAAAGAAAAAATTGCATAACAGAGATCCGCCTTGAAATAATCAAGTATCTATATCAAATCTGATACAGAAGATGTAAAACCTTTCAAAAATGGAAAGCTAAAGAAGGAATCACCAAACAAAAAGAAAGGTTAGCAAAATACGAGACAAGGAAAGAAGATCCCTTCTTCCCAGTCAAGGAAAAACACATAAAAGACCAATTTGTATACTTAGTCAATAAGTTTATAAATCAATGGATCACAAATATTCTAGATAACTTTTACATATTTGAAATTTATTTCAGCACTAGCCCAGCCTTGGCAGGTTAGCTCCCCATACTGGGGGTGGCAACAAGCCGCAAGATAAGTACCTCTGCATAGAGGAATTCTATTAAGCTCTATTTGGTAGTAAACAGGTAGTATATCCTAGAATAGCACCTATATATTGATACTACAAAATTACAAATAAAGCAAGGAGCCAGCGTTATAAAAAAAAAAACTATATAATCTTTCAAAAGAATTATTTAAATTATATATACACATTTTATATATTTTTACATTTATTTATATTGGAAAAATATATATTTAAATATTATCTTTTTTCTTTATTAATAACTTAAAATTATTTATTTTTTGTTTATATTTAATAAGTTTTTCTTTAACTAAGATGTATATTGATAAAATATTTTTTTAATATTGAATATATTATATTTAAAAGAGTTAAACCAATCAAAAAGAAAAAAAATATATTTTTATTGCAACAGAATCTCTATAATCTTTTATTTTAAAGATTAAAAAGATTTTTAAGTGCTTCACATTTAGTTTTTCTTTTTTTGAAAACTTTTTTACTATTGATATTAATAATATTACTTGACTTTTCTTAATTATCAGAAATCAAGTTTTTGAGTAAAATAGTTTATAAATAAAAGAAAAAAGATAAAAATAATTTTTAAATCATATTTCAAGTTATTTAATAAAAGTATTAATACTTTATTAACAAAGAAATAAAAAAAACTTCTTGCAAATATATTTTTATATAGTTAGAGAATTAATAAAAAGAATATATATTTAATTTTTTTTTTGAGTATCCATAGCAGGCTAGATCGTCAGTTTATTAATTAATTGAAAACATAAATATATTTTTATTCAAGTAGTATGATACATACTATAGCTAAACTATTATTCTAATCTAACTAACTCATTATAATCATAAAAGCCTCTAAGTTTGGCCTTGGGGACAATATTTTGCTTCGCAGTATCTTTGGGTGAAACCCTCCTAATTCACTGTATTATTGTAGCAAGTTGTTATTGCCGTATGTCTAACCAAGCTACTAGAATATAGAAAACTATAAAAAGATAGGTTAAAAAAGAAAAAAAGAAATATTTAAAAATGTTTAAGTAAACAACAAGAAAATGAAAAAGTAAAAATTGAAAAAATATAGTAAGGAAAGATGTACACTAGTAAAATTCCTTTAATTAGGTGTGGCTACTGGAAAATATTATACTGAAACAACACGACCCAGTTTCTACTAGGTCACATAAGAACCTGGGGTCAATCATAAGTCACCCTTCCATCACAGGTAGATAAAAAATCACTGTCCAAAGAAAGTTGGAACCAAGTATGTCCTGGAAGTAAAGGCTACCACTAGGTGATAAATCTCCTCAGATGGTACACAAGAAGGAAATTAAGATCAAGAATAAATAAGTTCCTCAGATGATCAGGAAAAGAAAGAATATTCCAATCAAGCATTTCTTATTGAGAAGAGATCTTGAGAAGCAGGTCTTTGGAGGAAGCTGTAAATATTTTTTTCAATTTCACTTTTTTATTTTCTTGTTAGTCTGCTTAAACATTTTTAGATATCCCCCCTCCCTTTTTCTCAATCCATCCTTTTGTAGTTTCCTGTATTCCAGTAGCTTGGTCAGACATATAACAGTGACAACCTGCTGGCAATGATATAGTGGACTAGGAGGGTCTTTACCCAAAGACACTGTAGAGTGAAATATTGTCCCCAAGGTTGAACTTAGAGGCTTTTATACTTATAACAAGTTAGTTAGATTAGAATATAGTTTAGCTGTAGTATGTATCATACTGCTTGAATGAAAATATACTTTTGTCTTCATTTGATTAATAAACTGATAATCTAGCCTGGCTATAAGTACACAAAAAAAAAATAAAAAAAAATAAAAATTGAAAAAATATTTTCAGCTTCCTCCAAAGACCTGCTTCTCAAGATCTCTTCTCAATAAGAAATACCCAATTGAAATATCTTTTTTTTTCCTAACCATCTGAGAAACTTATCCATTTTTGATCTTGATTTTCTTCTTGTGTACCATCTGAGGAGACTTATTGCCTAGTAGGAGTCTTTACTTCTATAATACACTTGGTCCCAAACTTCTTTGGGCAATAATTTTTTATTCACCTGCAGTAGAGAGATAAATTATGATGGATTCTAGATTCTTATATGATCTAATAAGGACTAGGTTATGTTATTTTAGTGGAATATCTTCTAGTAGCCATGCCTAATTAAAGAAATTTTATTGGTATACATCTTTTATTATCCAAAAGACCAGATTCCCTAATAACCCTTTACCTTATAATGATGGGAGAATTTTAGTAGTGACAGAGATCCTTGTCAATTGCAATATTCTTTAATAACTTTTAGAGAGATGCATTTTCAACTGTAACCAAAGAGTGGTAGCTTAGTATGAACTAGAGACTATTCGATCTTATTGCCTAACCAGAATAAAAAAAAGATCTTGATCTTGAACTTTGTTTGATCAGGATGATAGGAGAAAAGAATCTCAGCTTAAATGAATAGCAGCTTTTTCAATATCTGAGGACTTGTTGCTCATGTCTTATTGATCTCATGATACTTGATCTGTAGATTAATTCTATTGGAGGAGTGAAGTGGACACGAGGTATCAATTAACTCTTTCTATAATCAATAATATTATTGGAACATATGAGATGACCAATAGGAGCTTGTTTATATTCAGTTACTAATGTATTTCATGTCAACCAATCAGTTTCCAGGTGACATTGTGCTATCAGAAATTCAGAATCAAACTGAGGTAGGCAAAATTCTCCAAGAAAACTGTGAAAAACAGTAGACACTTTAAGAAAGTAAAAGACAGTATATGAGAAGATAGATAATAAGTCTTCCTCTATAAACAAAACCTCTATTTTTTGTCACTTTTAGCTCTGTAAGATTATATTCCACTTGTCAGTCCCTTTATTTTCTAGACACTTCTTGCCCTTAGTAGAGGAAATGCATACTTGAGTCTTTTCAGGCTATTAGAGGCTCAAGTTTTTATTCAAAAGAGTTTATAAACAAATAAGGAATAGTAGGAAAGATATATAAAGACAAGCTTCAAGTTGTTTTAATAAAAGTGTAAAGACTTTATTAGTAAAGAAGTATAAAACTTCTTGTGAACATATTTTTTGTGTATAGACAGAGGATCAGTGAAAAAAGATTATTTATTAAAAAGAATTTTTTTTTTTTTTTTTTTTTTTTTTTTTTTTTTAACGGGCTTATGCCTAACTTTATTGAATCCCAAATTACAAGTTTACATTGTGCAAGACATGAATACATTGATGTATATTCAGTGAGAATAAAGATAATAATAAGCTAAAATAATTCTAAAGCTACTTCAAGGCTTATTGTTTTTTTTTTTTTACAAAGAAAACCAACATCCCTAGAGTGTACTAGTGTTATAAATGAAAAATAAAAGAAATAAAGAAAAAAAATTGACAGTCATGTAAAATATGTCGGTTCTGTTTCTTGGTCCATACTTGTCTTGTTCTAATTCCTCATGAGAAGGTCTGAGGAAAACTTTTACTGAGTCTTTACGGAGATAAGATGAAGACCACAGGGGAGACTATATAGTTTTAAGACTTATGGGGAGGAAGTAGCCAGGAAGGCCCAGGTGGTAAATTGGTGTCTGCATGATTGACTTGAAAGTCTCCCAGTATATCGTCAATTAAACCTATTTTTATTTAAATATGGGTATACTTACCCATCTGTGCATCTTATTTCAGATTTAATTCCTTATATGAAGGATAGCACCTAGCCTTGCGATCGACATATCCTGCTGGTGGCCATTGGTACTAACGATTGATGAGGATTTTTCAGACATTCCGGCTGGCTCGCACGTCACTGCTGACATTTTCGGACTTGAGTTTCAATTGGTGTGATGGTGTTAATCTTCCAGTCTTCCAGCTCAGGATTTTTTGAAGATAGGATAAAAACTTCCTGGATTACTTTGTGCATAAACTTTACCACTGAGTATCCTAAGTGGTTTCCTGGTTTCTCTGATTTAGACTTTCTGGGCAGTAGAGGTTGGAACCTACCTGATATACAATCAGGAATAGGTGGCTTTGATCTTTAAAAGGGAGCAATCTAGCATCTTGTAACCTTTACTATGGTCAGACAGACTATTTTCTATATCCAATGATGTGTTGGTTCCATGTCCTGTATCCACCTGTGCCAGAAAAAATGACTTATGATAGATCCCAGGTTCTTATGGAGCTGAGAAAATGCATTCAGATACGTGAGGTGGCCAATAGGAGCTTGTTTATCAATCTTGTCCAACGTATTTCACGTCGACCAATCAGAGTTGGCAAGATCCGTGCTACCCTAAATTTCAGGGTCAAGCTGGGGTAGACAAAATTTTCCAGAAAGCCGTGAAAAAGGTAGCTTTGAGAGGCCACAACACTATTCAAAGGATAGGAAAATGAGTCCTTTGATTGGTTTTTAATCTCTACCATCTCCACTATAACTAAAAGGAGGAAAGTACTTCACTATTGGTCCTTTTTCCTTTAGGAACTTTCTTGTCATAGGTAGTAAAGGTGGAGGTTGAACTTTGCAAGTCACAAGAGTTCAGTTTGTTCAAAGGAGATTGTAAACAAGAGAGAGGGGAGATGAGAGAGTTCTGAGGAAACTTTTTGTGTTGGTTTAAGGAAAGTAGTAAGACTTTATTAGCATAAAGATATTAAAACTTCTTGCAAACATTTTTTTTGTATGTGGTCAGAGGATCAGTGGAAAGAGTTGATGAAGAGTTTTTATTTATATATATATTTATTTATATAAATTTATAATATTAATTTTTCCATTGATTCTTCTTTTTTTAAAAAATTTTCTTTTTTAATAATTTTCTTGGAAAAAGTGAATCAGTTTAAACATATAAGCAAAAACAATATATTCTTTAAATCAAGCTACTAAGCACTTTCAACACATATATAACAACTATCCAGAATATTAAGAAAAGAGGTATACACTGCTTTAATAATTTTCTTTTATTTGTTTTTCTTAAAATTTTTAGGAGAAAAAAAAAAAACCTGTAAACTAATTTATAGTCAGAAAAAGGGAATCAATATTGACTTTATACAGCTCACAACCAGATTAATGCAGATTAATACCTTTTTTATTATTGTAAGGAACCTGAAAAACAATCAAGCCCACTCAATAAATCAAGTTGCTCCAGTTAATTAAACATAAAGAAGGATATCAAAGCTTTCTAAAAATAAAACAGTCTAAATACATATATATATATAAACAACATATATATTTCTTATCTTGTCATGTGAACACAAACATGTAAAAAGTAAATAAGCAAAACAAGTATATATATAAAAGTAACAATTAAAATATACATATACATATATAACTTGTTATCTAAACAAGTTTATTGATGCTTTACACAGATATAATAGCAACTCTTAAAATTAGGATAGGATTGTTAACATAAACAAATAAATACATCAAAACAACAAATAAGGTTTTTTCATATTACTTAATCAAAATATATAAATAATAACAACTTCAGAAAGGTTTATATATAACCTAAAAATAGATAATTGATAAATATAAATAAGTATTTATATAGATTTAGTCACCAAATATGAATAGAGTACAATGTATATTACAAATAGTCAATAAAAGAAAAGAGGATATAGTAAATACTATAATCAATCTCTCAAGAAAATACAATAAATACTCTACTCTATAACCTTACAACAATTATTACAACAAAAAAATAGTGAACCCAATGGATCAATAGCTTTATCATCAGAAATATTTACTATTTTAGATAGTATTATAGCTAAGATATTAGAAGTTTATGTGACAACTTTTCATAAGGAAAGAATTCTAACTTAGCATATCACATATTTTAATAACAAGGTAAAGGAATAAAAAAAGATCTTCTACATCCTACATCAAAGACAAATTCATAGAAATTATTAAAAACCTTAAAAATTATACCAAATCAAAATACTAACCAATGGAGATTATTGAACAAATAGATAATTAATTAATAGTAGATAATGAAATAATAATAACATGTGCACAGGAGATAGAAGAGTTGAAATTACAGAAACTCCAAGAAATAGTCAAAAAACAATGTATTAGTAAACATAGTTTTTATACTACTAGAAATAGAGACATAATACTAATGATGGGTCCCTAAAGTATTTAGTATATAAAATTTTGCAGATCATTTATATCCTTTTTTGAGAGACAAAATTCATAACTTTTAATTTTAATAGAAACAAAAGTTGGGAAATGTTATAAATCAATGATTTGGATAATGGAGAATAATTGTAAGTAGTTTTTTTATAATTATTAATTTAAAAATTTTAATGTTTCCTAGTAAAAAACATTTGGCTTTTGTTCCTGCCTTCATCCTTAAGGATCTATCTTTATATGGTACTATTAACAAATCTGTACTTTATAAAAAAAAAAAAACCTATAGATTAGATACAATGGTAGTCAGTATTCCAAGAAAATCAGAAGACAAAACTAAAGCCTACTTAGACAACATCCTTAAACTTTCACAAGAAAAAAGAAACCTATAAAAAAGAATTTATTAATGGAAATGAGTGTTTAGTTTTTTGGATACAAAAATAATAAGACATTATAAGATGCATAGAAGAAATTAACTAAAAAGAATACAATTTTGTGATTTAATATATAATACCTTTGGCTACTTGCAAGAAACAAAAAACAGAAAGAAACTTGAATAGAAAAATCTTTTAAGAATCTAAATCAAAGAGAATACTGATGTCTGATATATATGTTTAATAGATATGAATCAAAAAGTTAATAAGAACCTTATAAAGACACATCCAAAAAGATATGGAAAAGTCCAAAATATTCATATTTATGAGGTAAAAACAAAATCATAGGTAAAAGCTTATATCAAATGGTACAATTGAAGCAATCTGGATGATTTCAATCAATATAGAAATGTCAAGAACTATATTCTCTAAGTTTGAGCTTAGCAATAATGAAATCATCGAAATATTAATTGAAAGAAATAATAATTTAGCAAGACTTCTGGATACTGACAAAACCTACACTAGCCTGATAGCCAGAGAATTAAATAGTACTCAAGTTAAGGCATGCTATATACTTAAAGATCTCTATACACTCAAGAAGCATAACTTTACAATAGTTTGCTTTAAAATGAAAGAAGAAAGCGATAAAATATATAAATAATATATTTTCTTACGAGAACATTATCTCGTATGAAGCATCAAATATACTGTATATCTAAACTGAAAAGATAAAATCTTAAGATGAAAATAAAAGTACAAGATTTAGATTTAAAAGCATAGAAGTAGATAAGGAATTAATATCTGATATACAATCAGATAATAAATTAATAGATTCCATTTCTATTTCATCAAGTTATTATAGTTTCAGAAACCAGAGACAAATTAAACATAGAAGTAATAATAGAATAAAATGAGAAAAGAACAAAAGAAATAAATACCCTGCAACAGGAAGCAATAGAGAACCAATTAGAAATCAGTGAAGCAATAGACATAGTTTTCTTGAAGACAAGGTAAGACCCAAAATAGAAAGCAATTAAGATTTATTAAAAAGTATTTTAGTCAATCTGGAAAGATCATATACTAGAATAAATACTTTAGAGTAACAAACAGTCTTCAAAAATTAAGACTAAATAATAGAAAAGCAAACCACTTTTAAAGATGTACCAGTCCTTAATAGCAATCAAGAGAAGCAAGAGCCCACTACCTTCTTATTAAAGACTATAAATATGGATAACAAATGAACTTTAATAAACAATAATAAATTAGAAGAAATGGGATATTTAAATATTTCAATATTTTTATAAGATGAGCAGAAATTTTTTCCAAATAACAATAATAGATATAACCTATTCAAGAAAATCAAAGAAGAAAATGATATAGATAAAAAGGTGATCAGAATTGATACACATAATATCAGAGGGATTACAGATAAAACAAAACAATAAAACTTGATTGATGAGATACTAGAACAAGAAATAGATATATTGGGATTATGTGAAACAAAACTAACACAAGTTAATACACAATAGGTATTCAACAACAAAAAAGATTACAAACACTTTTATAGTACTAACAAAGATATACTATTTGGGATATGAGTTAGTTTCTTAATTAGAAGAGATTTTGAAAAAAGATTGCATAGTAGAAAAAGAATAAGGATATATTATTGCTATTAACATACTTATGAAAAGAAAAAAGATCAGTATTATATAAATCTATAATATATTTCTTTCAACAAACTAAGATATAAAATGATACAAATAAGATAACAATCTTATTAAAAGAAAACACAAACAAGACTTTTACACAATAATAACAGAAGATTTTAATACAACCTATAACCTATTGAAGGATAGAAAGTCCTCTTCCAAAGCAAGCTTCAGATTATTATAGTGATTTGAAATCCTATTATTTAACTTCCTCGATTAATATGACTTTATAGATATGTAAGTCATATGGAAAGACAAAGAAAAAACTTCAACAAGAAAAATCTAACAAGTAGTAGTAGAATAGAATATATTTGGAATTTATTTAGTTTAACAAATTATTCATTGCTTTGATTCGATAATCAAGATATAGAAGACATTACATGTAGTGATTACACTATGCTTCTAATAACATTATATGACAAAAATATTTTCATAAGAAATAGAATCACAAAACTCACTACAAATATATCAAGGAGAATTGATATAAAGGGAACATCTCCATTACAATGGCAAGTCTTTTGTAAAAGTGTAGACCATAAATTTAAAATGTTACTAGAACCTTTGTTTCAAAAAGAATCCAATCAAGATAAAAAGAAGAATCAGGCAAACAAACTGTGTAAAACCTTTGAGAAACTGTTATGTAAAACAGCCTTTAACAAACTGGCAACAAAAAAACCAATCCAGTTAGAAGAAAAGTATTACAAATATAGTGTCAAATTCATTAGTTATAGAAAAGCACTACAACTTAAAGGACTTTATAACAAAGCAGAGATATCAAAAGAAATAGATAAGCTATAGGTCCTTAGATTAGCTATAGAAAAATATAATAGTATCCACAGTCCAAGTCATCAAATTGAAAACTATTGCACCCAATATAATATTTCTAATGTGCTATGGAAATCCTTGAAAAAAGATATTCAAGATATTATAGAAGGTTTCAAATTCATATATTAAAGATTAGAAACCAAAAAAAACAAGAGATAGTATTAAAACTGCTCTGAAATAAAGATGTATTGATTTAAGAAACAATCAGAGATAGATGGTTCATTTTCTAATCAACTAAACAAGAAACACAATAGTATTAGATAGAATTAAGATTAAACAAAGTAATAATGAATATATTACAATATAAAAAGAAGAAATAGAAAAGAAAATAAGATAATATTACTATAAGACCTTTAGAAAAAGAAATATTAGCTATAACAGTTTATCAAAAGAATGGAAAGAAGAGTATAAATCAAGAAAATATATTTAAACAGCTTGGTACAGTGAATTACTTGAACCAATTTTACAAGAAGAACTAAGTGAAACACTAAAAGCACTTTTCAATAACAAAGCTTCAGGAAAGTCTCAAATTAGTTATAAATGCTGAAATGGTTAAGCCAAGAGGAAAAAGATTTCTTGAGAAGAATATTAAATAACTTCTTAAGATGGAAAGTTACTCCAAAATATTGAAAACAGAGTTAGATATATTCCTAAATCTTGGGATTGTGAACTCTCAAATATCAGACCTATCATCTTACTAGAGGTCACAAAAAAGTGTTTTACCAAAATCCTTATCAATAGAATGGAAAATATTTTTAAAATCAATAATATTCTCAAAGGACCAAACTATGCAAGGCTGTCAGGAGAAAGTATAGCAGAAACAATTCAGATTTTTAATAATATTTATGAAGATGTCAGAGAAAACAAAAAGAAACTATGGATATTTTTTCAAGATACTATAAAAATATATGATACAATTGATCTAGATATACTGATGAAAACAATGAAAAGAATTAAAGCTTCAAAAGGTTTTATAAAGATTATAATGGATCTTTTTAAAAATAGATAATTCTGAGTTATATTTGAAAATAATCTTATAGAATCAATAGTGGCTGGAGATGGAATTGATCAAGGAGAAATCATTTCACCTCTATTATAAAGAATTTTTTATGATTCTCTCCTTTGCAAAGTCCAGAATAATATATAAAGAGGATATAAAATGTTAGCTACATGGAACCCTGATCTAAAAAAACAGACTACAAGAAGGCTAAAATCAATATATGCAACTATAGCCTTTATAGATAATACAACATGGATAATAAGATCTAAGGAAGATATGGAAATAATTTTAAAAACTACAAAAATCTTCTAAAAACCAATGATTCTCAAATAAATGGCAACAAATTAGTCTTGGTCATTCTTAATAATCCTAATTGCTATTCAGAAGAAGTAAAAGTAGGTACTGAAAAAGAAGTGATTAAAGAACTTGATAGAATAGAACAGGTTAGATTTTTAGAGATCTGGATGGGCAATCAAAAAATAGTAATAGAGCTCAAAGAATGAGTACTTAAAGAAGTCAATATAGTAATGAGAGTCCTTAAATATAAAAAGATAATAGATAAACAAGCCCTCTATATTCTGAATAGAGTATTAATATCTAAAATAAAATTTAGAATGCAATATAGTATAGTCCTGGAAAATATATAACACCTTGACAATAGTATACAGAAAACTTTTTAAAAATAAGAGTGGTTTATGCAGATCTATGTTCAATAGTGTAATTCATCATTCAAAGATCCATAATTTGAAAAGTGTTTGAATACTACAAAGAGAAAGTCAAGTAACAGGACTTTATAATAGACTAAATGATCCCAGATCAGTAAGAATCACAACAATTATTAGACTCAAGCAAGCACAGATCAAAAATTGGAAACTACTCAATTTATTAACCTGCAAATTTTTAAATCACTTAACAGACAAAGGCAACTTCACATTCCAAGTGACTAGAATTGCTAAAGATATGAAAATAATATTTTATAGTTGAAAATGGCAAGATATTTTTAAATAGAAAAAGGGAAACATTTGGATTGAAGAATATCTTGCATCAGAAGAATATAAAAATCCATAACATTATTTAGAAACAATCAACTGATGTATCTGGATCATCTGATCGATCAAAAATCAAAAAAATAAAGGATTGGTGATTGCTTTAGTTCCTACAAGATACAAGCAAAGGAATTATATCAGAATGGTTTCAAATTATAGCCAAAAATTTCTCAAGAGAATAACTAAAGCAGTTTATAAGATTCTGGAGATAAAATTATATAAAATGGAAACTAGAATATTCCAAAATAGAACCTAATTGGACAAGCAGAAAAAATTGTAGATAGTGATAAGAAGCAAAATAAATCAAGTAACTTGAGAAAATTAAGACAAGAAAAAGATAAAAACATTATGATAGTAGAGCACTTTATCAGTTGTAGCACCAACAATAATCAGGAGACTAATATATAAAAATGCCCAGAATGTTCAGAAGGCATAATACTAAATAGTGACTATATTATAGAAAGAGAAATAAAAGAGATATATACAGTACCATACTTTAATACAAGAAAGTCCACTAGAAGAATATAAGATTTAAAAATTCCCAACCCTAGATTAGCACTTGAAAAAAAAATTAAAAAAGTGATTTATAGTGATCAAAACCTATTCAGATCCAAAATAATAAAGTAAATCATATGAACATGAAACCTAAAAGAATTCATTATCAAAGAAAATATTAAATAAGGAGATGTTTTGATCAGCTTTGCTTTTTTAAATAGTGTGTTATCGAGATTATCTGATAGTTATACTTCAATATAATTTTAAATCTAAAGAAAAGCTAATCTTCTATTCTGATTAATTATTTATTAATAATAGTAAAAAGAAATAAAGATAGGAGCAGTTTGAATCTAGATTGGAAAATATAGAAAGAAAAGCAAGTTCCAAATAAGAGTAAACAATTGGCCCTAATCTACAAGAGTTGAATTGGTAATAATTATAATAATACTTCTGATAGTTTCAATTGAAAGGAAAGCATGGTGAAAATCTTTATAAATAGTTAGGTATATATTTACAGTAGAAATCTTTAGAAAAAGAAGATCCAAGAAGGACATACAAGAGATGGTTCAAAGAAAAATATTGGTTTCTTTGGGTATGCATAGCAGAGTTAATAAAGAAGAAAAATATAAATCTAAAGTTTACAAAAGTCAAGACCCACTCAAATAATTCTTATAATGAAGAAGTAGATACCTTAGCTAAGAAAGCTCTAAAATTTCTACTGATTGAATAGAAAGATCCCACTTTATACAAAATTATTACTAAAATCAAGTGACAAGGGATGACTCTAGATGATTCAATTAGATAGTTTATTAAGAACATTAATAATAAAACAATAGCTTATCAGTGAATATAACAAAATAAAATAGAAAAAAAATAGAGTCATTAGATTTTAGAACACCAGACTTATACATGGAACATAGTATGAGAAAAAGTTAAAAATGGATACACATTGAATACATTTTTTAAACAATTCTAATAAAGAAACTTTTTTATTAAACTAACCAATAACAAGCTATCTACACTAAGTAAGTTGGCTATAAGAAGACCATATCTATACAAGTAAGTGAGATGTATTGCATGTAGTCAATAAAATGAAACTATAGAATACTTGCTATAATTTTTAGTCTATAAAAACTGACTAAAAGAGGTATGGAATAAAGAAATAGATTAAATCATTAGAAACTTTAAAGTGCTACTATGAAAAAGAAAGAGAAAGACTAAAGAGAAAAATCCCAAGTTGATCATCGATGACCGAAAAAAATAGGAAAGTTTGATAAGTGAATCTTTAAAGTAGTAGAACAAGCTTTTAAAACTAGTTAAGATATGTTAAGTTTCTGTACAGATTTTATAAAAATAAATATTATCCTAGAAATAATAGACCTAAAATGCCAAGATAAATATATAGGAAGAATAGTAAGAAAGTAAATAATAAAAATGTAAAGAAAAGTCTATAATCAAGTCCAAAAAGAAATTTGGAACAAGAGATATGAAAAGATAATTAAATAGAAACAAATACAAGGAATTAATAAAGAGAATAAGACAAAAAGGCCTCTATATCTTTCAAGTCAGAAAACCATGCTTCTGAAGAAAAGAGATCCACTACTTAAAGAAGAAAACCTCAAAGATGAAGGTCTTTAAAAAATTTTAATAAGAAGAGTGGAATATAGAATAAAATGATTGGGTTTTAAGCTTTATTAGAACCTCACAGAGTAATCTGCAGTAATAATCTGTAGGCAATGAAGTTAACAGTTGGAAGAGTCTTTACTTGAACTACTAATAGAGTGATAAATCACTTCTGAAGTTGTACTTAGAGTTTTAATAATTTTTTAAAATAGAGACTAGTGAGTTAGATAGAGACTTAGCTTTAGCGATATATTCTCCAATGTAAAGTATACATATGTTTAATAAAGCACACATACCTAGCCTGACAGAGAGTTATAAAAAAAATAAATAAATAAATTTATAATATTAATAAAATTGGCATTAAAAAATTTGATTTTAAAATATAAAAAATAGTTTACTTATTTAATTTTGTATATTATTAAAATTTTTTTTTGTTGATTTTAAATTTAATAAAACAAATTTAATTATTTAATTTTTAATTTTTTTTTATATAAAATTATTTATATCGTTTAAATAAATATTTAATAAAATGGATCAAGGAATCAAAATTTATTTATTTATTTATTTATTTTGTTTCTATTGTAAAATTTAATCTGATTTGATTTGTTGTAATTTTATAAATAAAATGGATCCATAAAATAGAAATCAATTAAAGAATCATAGTCTATTAATTTATGCATTAAATTAATCTTGGTAGATATTTTATTTCAAGCCAACTATAAAAAATATACATACTGTAATTTGATTTATCATTCTTTTTCCTAACGGCAAAAATATACGTGATTTATTATGTTACTTTATAAATTTATTTTACTTATTCATTATTAACACCGTATGTTGCCAATTTTTAGAATACATATACACAGTATACTCATTCATTTATTTTTCCTACTGTTGACAATTAAATTTATAAATAACAAATATAAATAAAATTTTTTTACTAATAAATTTTTTTACGCATCTTTGCTATTTTTATCATCGAAACAGTACAGTATATTCGAATTATGCATGCAGAAATTTAATTATTTTAGACATCGAATGATTCGAGATTTTATTTACGGAATCAAATCAAATTTGAACGTTGGTTACGCGAACTCGGGTAAAAAGAGTTACTGTTTGCTTGAAGCTTTGGTTATGTGATGTTTACTGCATATCGATAAGATATTACCAAATCGCCAGGTAAATTATATAATCTAAAGGGTGGATCTCATATGGTCTATTGTAACATATTAATATTAATTTAAATTTTTTGAACCAGATTGTTCAACGGAAACTCGCCAATCTGTGTCCATAATTTTTCGCAGACATTCCAGAGATACATCGAATAAGAATCGCCATGTGAGGAAGCCCGGTTTCCTTTGTAAGTTATGGATGATTCCAATAAGGTAGAAATATTCTTTAGCGTTTCACCTTTTCAAAAAAAAAAAAAAAATTAGTGAATCTTTTGGCAAAACAATGATACCGCATTCGTAATCAAATTTTGTTTTCGTTGAACTTTATTACTTGTCAAGATTTCTTTTCCATTCGGATTCGAAATACAAATCCGATTGTTGTTATTGTTTGCAAGTATTTCTTCAAGAATCCATAATAAAAAATATGCGCTATCATTACACATTATACCTTTGACCTCTTTATCAATTTTCGACAGTGTCTCGTTATTGACCTCCTCACATGAAAGCGAAATTTTTGTTGTCATAAACGGTACAATTTCACCATGCGGCGAACTGCCATCTTGTGAGGGCATCAACCTGTTCTCTTCGAATTCTTCGAACACCAGTCTCAGGCATTCTTTGGCTGCCACGAATGATACTGCCTCTTTTAACCTTGGCTCTACGTTGCATACGTGAATTAACAATTCAGATATAACATTTCGTGGATCGTTATATGCAGTGGTGGTATTATCGACAGAATCGGTGCTCTCTTGAAACAAATCCCTAATCATCCGTTTGCTTAGGACATGTATCGCTTTGATTAAAGATGCAAATGAATTCGCAAGAGTTTCCATGATCTCCGACTTTTCCGATATGGAAAGTATTGGCGACTCAAGAAATACTAATAACAATAAGATATTTGCATCGTACGAATCTAATTTCGCGCATCCAGATTCGGTACAAACCTGTTAGTTTTTCCACGACAGCCCCAAAACTCTTGACACAAGATGGATAAGATTGCCTTGCCTTTGAATCAACGGTGGCATTCTCGATCACGTGTAGCACATCTGTCAGCTTCGCGCTCATAAAACCAATAATCTTGACAATCGCTTGTTTGATCACGATACCGTGTTGGAAAGGTGAATCTTTCAACACTGCATTTAAAGTTCCCATTGCTGGCGTGAACATGCTATTCGCCTGAATTAATAGCTTGATTTGTTGCAAGAATGATATGGCTTGATGGATATCAAACGACTTCCATACTTCTATAGTAGAAAATATTTATTTTCTTTAAAATGTACATTCGATTATTCATTTATTGTGAATTGAGAAGGTTACCGTCGTTGGTTCCTTGAATTTTTTCGAATATTTGACAGTCGGGTTCAATATGTCGTTTAGAACCCCTTTTAGCGGTCGTAACTTTACCGGATTGCTTCGCGTTCAAAGTTGTCGTCGATACACTCGTACCTTGCTCCACCTCTTCCTTAATTCGTTGCGCTACCTTCGTTTTTCTTCGTTTGTTAGGTGCAACGTTTAGTTTCGCGGCTTCAAGTTCTATTTTTAGATGGATCACGTGTTGAAAGAATCATCTACTGGAAGCAGTTTTTACTAGGTTTTATAGCTACCTAGCTCAACCACACATAACCGTCGCTTAAGCATCTCAACTTCATTCGTCAATTCCGAAGCTCTTTTTTTCCATCTAATCTCTCCATTAGCAGCCACCATGGTATCCTCAACTTCCTTTTTTTTGTCCTTCCTTTCTTCGTTGCTTTCATCACCAGTTTTCGCGTGCTCCACACTCTCACCGGTTTTGATTTTTTTGCGCTTCTTCGTTAATTCGATATTAAGGATGTTCTTGCCGGCGTCGCAATTGTCAATTTGTTCTTTTACTGCCTTGGTCATCTCTACCAACTTATCTTGCAGTCGCTCCGTTGAAGGTTGATAGTTCACGAAGCGAATGTATTCTAATTTGGATCACACATATTTTTGGAGGTTAAAGAAACTGTAACACAAATCGGTTCTTCCGTGATCCTTTAACGGATTACCTTCTACGGTCCAATCTATTGGTTTATCCCGTATTATTATTAAAGCCTTGGTATTAATTAAGATCGATTAAGCACTTAATAAAATTTTTTTGCTTTTGCAAATCATGTTGTGAGAGTAGGTATCGAAAGTTCACCACAGAAAGTTTTAGCCTGTTGTAGTAAGTATCGTATGATTTTTTAAAGTCGAAGGGTGCTGTTGTTTTTGACATATTTCCACTTGGCTTGAATAGTGAGGGAAGGAAACCTTCTGTTTCTAACAGAACGAAAGAATTACCGTATCTACAGAAAAGAATACGAATCGTTTATCAAAATTCAATTAAACTTTTTGTAATGACGACAAATTTACCATTAGACACGCACGGTATGTATGTACCAAAAATTGATGTGATGGATAGAATTTCTGATGGGTCTCCTGATACAAAATGATGAATTCCGCGGTGTGTCAACTTTCGATAAACAAGGGTTAAAATTTTATTCCCGTACCATATTCAGCACAAGATTACATATTGTATGTTCAAAAATATAGTTTTTATGTAAATTCATTTATTGCATGCTACACAGTGTTTTAGAATGACTGGTCCGACCGTGTAAAAAAAGTAGGTGTCAAGTGGAGCCGTCAAGTACGTGCATATAAGTGCATAGATTTGCTTACTTTAATGGTACAAATAGTGATTATAAATTTATCAATGCAATCTGACAAGCACAATGATAAAATCATGTAATGATCCGTCGTGCGTGATATAAGCAATTCGAGTGGTTCGCATAGAAATTCATTATCTCTAGAAAAAAGTATGGATCGCACTAGTAGAGGGCGTAATACTGTAGTTAAATTGCAAATTAATTGTTTACAATTAGTGCTTCATCATAACGTTACCGATAACTGTCATTAAAGAGACCCATGGAAGAAATTTAATTTACAAAAAGTCGACAAATAATATTAAAATTTGAAGCAGAAAGCCTCAATGTGAATTGCATAAGCTTTTGTAGCCGATACACATGAATTATTTAATAAATTTACGTACTGACACGTATTAAATAAACAAGGGGCTTGATCTATGCTTGTAAAAAATAATAAACAACAGTGTTACTTTTATTAGTATGTAAATACAGGCCTTATTATTATTACTATTAATTCGCAATAAGACAATAATAATTGAAGCCTAACATTCAATCAATCTTGTAATTCACAATGCTCACAGGCCATAGATTCCATGAATAAAACAACAATGCAGCAATGCCTCTTGGATTCAAAACATTTCATTGGTCCCTTCTCTTCTCAAAATATCCGTCAAAAATTTTTCCGATAATTTGTAATCTGTCACAACAGTAAAGTCATGCAAGGTGAAATCGAGAAGCCTCGATAATGACTGGGAGAGTAATTTTTCTTTTGTCTTTGAAGTGTTCGCTTTGCTTGCAGCCAAATGCAAGGTGAAAAGTTTATGGGGAAAATATGTCGCGTGGTCATAAGATGTTAGCACACCAATTCGTTAAAATAAAGTCATTACTCATTTCTTTCTTTTGTTTAAAAAATTTTCAAACAGTCCGTGGAACTATACAATGCTAAAAGAATTCGATAATAAATTCATAAATAATCATATTAATGGTCGTTTACGTAACTACATTGGTAAAATTAAATTTACAAATTAAAGTACATCGATGTTGGAAGAATTATTTATACAAGGGTATTACACCAAATTCGTCCGCCAAGCACCATTATGTTCTTACGGGAGGTAGTAGGATGGATTTTAATTTGAAACACCTGCTGTGAATTCGTGACAGCCTCTTCTAGAAGAAGTTCGCGTTCTAAGTGTATGCTTCTATTGTTATGCACCAATATCTTACATTGATTCAGAGTTTTCGCCGATCCACTTCCTGAGCAATTAGCTATACACTATATCTTTTGCGATAGTTCTCATCCTCGTCCTTGTTAGCATGTATCTCACGCATTCCAATCTTTAATCCCCCTTCGCTCTCCCTTCTTGTCTTCCTACTACTACCCACTTCGACTTCGGTTCTATTCGATCCGATTCCACCAAAATTGACCGACGTTCCTCTTTGAAATTCTCCTCTACTCTTGGATAGACGTCTACCTTTTCCCAGCTGAAATTCTGGTTGCTGTGTCATAAAATGTTCTCGATTAGGTGTTATTATGTTTTCTTCTTCGAGTTCCTCGGTAGTGGGCGTATGCAAAAATCCTCTCCGATTTTCTCCCATTATGTCTATAGCTATGTCTTGTATCGGTGGTATTGACCTATTATTATAAATGTTCATATTGCTAGAGCCGGCATCTTCAAAGTCGTTATTGCCGCTCCCCGAGCTACTTATTTCAAGTGTTTCACTCCTATACCTATGAAACGTGGATAGAGCAAGCAAAATTGCTATTATTCCGACAAATAGTGTACAGACGAAGATAATTATTATTATGATGATTGTGGATGACGATGTTGGTGGTATCACTGTTATAGGAGGAGATACTTCCACCGTGTGTACAGTCGCGGTGGAATTTGAACCTGTTGATGGCGAAAGGAAGCCAGAAGATGTAGACGTATTCATTGGAAAACTCGAAAACTTATGTCAAAATTTGTCAAAATTTGAATTGAATGTACACAAGATGTAAAAGTAAGAGAACATTAATAATAGCTCTTTTTCTTTCTTTCTTTTTTTTTAAAAAAAAAAAAAAAATGCACGACCGATTAGTTACGTGAGAAGAATTGAAAATTCATTAGAAATAATGCGCATATACGGTGCGTTGAATGCGTATATATACGGAAAATTAATAATTTTGATAACGGAGGTTGATTTACAATATTTGTAATTCGGGGTCACACCGCGCCAGGACGCTCTACGTATTTTTTAAGATACATTAATTTCTGATTTTATAAAAAAAAAAACAAAAAAAAAACTATTACACAAAAAATTATAATGTGTAATGTTCTAACATTAAAATTAGAAGTTTCGTAATAAAGTTCGTCACCGTCACTTGACCGGACCGACTTTATATTTTGTAGTTCCAAACCGTTACACACGATCCGGGCTGGGTTTCTGTTTATACGTCTTTTAGTTTTAAACCCTGCAACTTCAGTCCTACTGCCAAAATCAAAATGAATATTTTTATTAAGACGATGAATTTAATTTTAATTAATAAGCTTTCCTCAAGTTATCACAACGATTATTCGATCGATGTGATAGCCGTACAGTGTTAAGGTTCGAATTTCAAAATATGAGTTCTCGCATCGAACCTACACCACTAACGTGCACATTCTCTTAACTTCTCTATGCGCCAAATACATTGTTTTAAGTATCCCGTTGATGCATTAAGATAAACAAAATATATCACTTCAAACAACGAATAGAAATGGACGTACATATATTGATGCTGCATATTAGAGGCAACATGAAATTATTCTAATAATATAAATACTGGGTTGACTTTATATAAATCAGCTGATTAAAAATTGAACTAAGTATTATAAAGTTGAAAAGTCTAAATTATACTTTAGATAATAAAGAGGCTTCCATTATTAGAATAGTTTAAATCGATTCACCATTATTACAACCTATTTAATATTAGTATGACTAAAAATATTTTTCAAAAAAAAAAAAATTTATAATTTATAATTTTCGTATCTTGTTTTATAAATAATTTTTAAATTCGTGAATTCAAAAAAAAAAAAAATCCTTTAGTTTATTTCTTTAAGAAAATTAAAAATGAATATGGACAAATGAAAACTAAGAAATGATTTTCAAAAAAATTCAGATTAGAATTTACAGTATATCAAGAATCAATTAATTGATGTATAAGAGATATTATTAGATATAAAATTTTTGTTTAATATGCAAAACAATTTATTATTGAATTTTAAAAAATCCTGTTTATACTATATATTTTTATTATAATACTTATTGAAAGTTCTTTTATTTTATTATAAAGACTTGCTTCTTTATATAATTTTTTTTTTCGTTAATACAAAAAATCTTTATTACTTAAAAAAATAATAAGATAAACAATAATTGAAATTATATTATTTAGGAACAGAATTATTGCTGAATTTGATTAAATTTAATAACAAAAACATTAATAAAATTTTTTTAATTACTGCTACTCAATATAAAAAATATTGGCAAAAATATTATAATGTGTAAAAAATTGTTAAAAAATTTATATACTATGTAAAAATTTATTAAAAATTTTGTATATTATATCAAAAAAATTTTTTTATTATTGTAACAAAAAATTTGACAAAAAAAAATTATATACTGTGAAAAAAATTTATCAAAAATTACAAATTTGATATTAAAATTTAATAGAAAATTTAACAAATTACAAAATTAATTAATTAAACTATTTATCATCTTTTTTTTCTTTTTTTTTTCTTTTTCTTTTTCTTTTATTTGCTTTTTTTTTTCTTTTAAAGATTTTATTTTGACTCTTTTAAAACTAGCTTCAATTGGTTTTATCTTATCAAAAATTTTTTATGTTTTTTCATTTTTATTTTTTAATTTCTTAATTACCCCTTGAATTTTATCTAGTTATAATTTTTTTTAATTTTTCTTTATTTCTTAAATTTATCAATAATTTTTTATATGTAATAATTGTTTATCTTTTAAATTTAACTATTAATTATTTATACTTTTTTATTTTCTTTTCTTGTTTTTTATATTTTAAAATCTTTTTTAAACTACATATCCAATTTGATAATTCTTTTTTATTAATATCATATTATAGTAATATAAATTATCACAGTATTATTTACAAGTCAACTAAAATACTTGAATTAATTTCAAATATTCTTTTAAGTATTTTAACAAATTTTTTAATTATAAATTATAATAATCAATATTATAATTATTTAGTATAAAATATTTTATAAAAAAAAAAAAAACTTTTTTTATTGATCCCCAGCTTCCTTAATTTCCTTTTTTAATAATTTTTTTAGAAATCAAGAAACCAGTCTTTAATATTTAAAAAACATATAATTTAAAAAAACAACAGCTTGCTATCAAGCTTCAAAACACTATACTTCTTTATAATAATAGTTACAGGATAAATATTAAAGAAAAACTATTATAGTATAGTTTTTCATGAAAGAAAAAAAAATTCCAAGAAAATTGATTTACAGTAAGTTTCTAAAGATCCAACTTCAACTTTAAAAAGTTTTCAATCAGACCAGTACAAGTTAATATTTTTCTTAACATTTAAAAGAAATACTGTAGTTAATAACTTTAACTGATAAATTGGTTAAAGCTCAAAATCTGCAAAATTTAAGAAGATATTCAAGTCTCAATTATTTAATAGTAAAGAGTAACATAAACAATATACTAATATTTTATATTTAAGATCATGCAATGTGAATATATTATATTTATTAGCTCAAATAACAACTTACTTATGTATTTTATAAATAACTTATTTAATATATTAATACTTTATACTTATATATAATAGTAGCTACCAATAATATAATAGATCTAAAAACAGTAACATAACTTATAATCAATGAATAAACACCTTGTTTACATAAATAATGACAAATAAATAAATATAAATAAATAAATAAATAAACAAGTATTACTTAAACAAGTAAATAATAATAATTATCATCTAATTTAAAAAATCTAGCAATATTCAAAATAGTAAAACAATAAAACATATCAACATTATATACAGTAATTTATTTTTTATATTATAAAATCAATATATTTATAAATAAAACACAAACTCCTGCAGGTTATCAAAAAAAGAAAAGCATATATTATTAAAACTTTAGTTTAACTAATGAACAAATATTATCAACAAGGAAAATTATAGGCCTTACAATCTTCTTGAATATTATCTCAACTCAAAAGACTATCACAAACTCAATATCAAGTCTAACTAAATACTCAATTATAAATAGTATTATTACTAAAATTCTGAATATTAATTATACTACATTTATCAAAGTTAATATTTTCAGATAACATATTCTTTAACTATAAACTATAGAACAAAAAAAAAAAAAGAAGATCTTCTAATTCCCTTTTTAAAGAACAAATATTAGGATATAATAGAACAAGAAAATAAATATAATATACTTTATAACTATTATTAACAAATCAGTTGATAGTCAGAAGCAATCTTTTTACTAACAAATTTATCTAATAATATAATAGCTATAGAAGTTCAAGCAATCACATCAATCAAAATTCTTATTATCACTAAGGTTAAAATAGGAGACAAAAAATCAAAAGACAAAATTAAAATAGAAGTCATTGATAAAAAAATTAGAGAAAACAATATAGTGGGACAGCAATCATATAAAACAAGAAATAGAAAAATATCTAGCATTAATTCATATTATATCAAGAAAAAATAGAAATTTAAAAATAAATATATTTATCTTAAAACTTTCAGAAAAAACTGAGATAGAACAAATAGTATATCTCTTGATCATATTAGACTTGCCAAAAAACTCTTATCCTTTCACAAAAGAATTTATCAATGATAATACTTGAATAACATTTTGCTATAAAGAGAAAAAATATATATTATAATGTCTCGAAAAAATTAGCAAAAAGAAGAAAGACAATTTTACTATCATATCTTTAGAAATGGAAACTTTAATTAATCACCAAACAAAAAAGTATTTCAAAAAATAAAGGAGAAGAATGAAATACTACTAGTGATTATCTTAATAAATTTTGATCAAAATTACTTATATTGAGAAATCAAAGCTGTTCTCAATTAATATAAACAAATAATAAACATTTATATTTATAATTATTCATAGTTATAATGTAGAATCAAGGTATATATTATTTCTTACAAATAATATACTGATCTTGAGAAAAAATGAATAATCCATATTAGAATAGAAACTATTGAAGATATTTTTTTTCAAAATAATCTGATGAAGAAAAAATCAACAAAATTATTAAATAGTACAACTTATAATTCTTATAATTACAGTATATAGAGTATATAATATTATTACCAAACTGATTTCAAAAGTAGTTAAATATATTAAGGTCAGAGCATATTATATTCTTAGAAATCTATATATATTTAAAAGAAGAAGCTATATTGTAATTTGTATCCTAATAGCATATGATTTTAGTAATATCTTAAAATAATATATTTGCATTTATAGATACAAACTTATATGAAGTGCAAGAAAATACTTTAAACAAGAGCAAAAGTATTCTCAAGAGAGACAGGATTTCAATGAAGCCGCAGAATTTGATATTAAATCTATATAATTATACAAACAATAAACTAATGATATAAAAATAAGTCAAACTGATATTAAAAATAATATAAGGTCCAATTAATATACAATATTGAAAGATGAATTAGAAACTAAGATCAAGAAAAAAACACATCTTAACAGAGGCAAAAGAAAATACAATTTTCAAGAAAATAAGTCTATTATTAGTAAGACAAAAATTCTTCAATTCTTTGCTACTGATAGTAACAAAGAATTTATTAATTATTGTAATAAAAAAAGTATATACAATAAATCTGCAAACTCTTATCCTAAAAGTAATCAAAGCCCAATCCATTAGATTCTGGATAATCTTAAGTATTTAAATAACAGAATAAATCGAATTAAAAAAAATTGCAATAAAAATAGGATAAGAGAGAAGTGATGTAGCAACTGCTTCTAAAAGTAGTACTAGATTAATTAAGATATACCAGAAGAGAATTTAATTCACAGAGAAATCAAACTCATTTTTTAAAAAAAGTACAATCACTAAAACAATAGCAGATATCAATACAACCTTTTTCAATACAATATATATTACATTAATTAATAATTTTATCAGTATAATAAAAAAGAATACTATGGACAAAATAAACAAATAATGGATACTGTATAATAATTATACTATAAACAACTTTATATTAGATAATACTATTACAATTAGGATACATAATGTTAAAGGTATCAATACTAGTCTTGATCAACAAAGGTTATATAAACTTATACAAGAATGCAACATAGATATCCTGGAGATCTGTGAAACTAAGCTAACAGAAGAAATAATAAATTTTGCTTTTTAATCTACAGCAAATATATAAGTTATTTTATATCTGTAATAATAAAAAACCAAGAGAATCTGGAATGGGATTTTTTATTAATAAAAACATCAAAAAAAAAAAAAATAAATTGAAAAAATAAAAGGCCATATAATAAAAACTAATTTTTTATAAACAAGAAGTAAACTCTATATCTATAAAGTATATCTTTCATTTGAAAAGGTTCAAAGTAAATAGTTATAACAACTGTTTCAAAATAAAATTCTAGATAAGCAAAGGAATTACTTTAAAGTCATAATTATAAATAATTTTAATACAGTTATTAATTCAATAGTGGATTAATTCCCACACATTAATAAAAAAACAACTCTAAGATACAGAAAAGCTGAGATAGATTTTTTTAACTTTTTAGAAGACTGGAATTATATATATATTCAAAACCTCTAAAAAGAAGAAAAGAATATTACCTTTATATAGGTAAACAACTCAATATATAGTTGAGTTAA
Organism: Acaulospora colombiana; assembly: GCA_910592055.1. Classification (NCBI taxonomy): domain Eukaryota; kingdom Fungi; phylum Glomeromycota; class Glomeromycetes; order Diversisporales; family Acaulosporaceae; genus Acaulospora; species Acaulospora colombiana. The sequence goes on from CAJVPT010000035.1 coordinate 50,186, forward strand.
CTATATATGGATACTATCAAAAATTAGTATAAACAATATATATGAATTCAAAAATATTTTAATGAAGGTACTATTGAATAGTGATCATATTCTATTATTAATAAGAATAACAACAAATAATCTATTCAAAAACTAGATTTAAGAGCAATGTAAAACAAAAGATAAAAAAATATCAATCCAGAAAACACTATCACAGAACAATAGGAGAAGTTTAAATATTAAAAAGAATGTAAGCTTCCAAAAATTGATATGCAATCTTACCGGCAAGAAGCTATAAATAGCTTTCAAAAATTCAAAATGGCTTAATAAAAACTTAAAACTATAATTATTAAGAGTATATATAAGTGTCTCAAGAAGAAAAAAGTTTATTTCACTTCTAATAAAGAAAAAAAAGTCATGACAAAATCAATAATCCCAAAGAAAGATTTTGAAACCTATAGAAAAGTCAACAAGATCTAATTTCTTCTAAAAAAAATCCAAGTTAACTAGAATATAAAGACTATAGAGAATATAGAAGATATAAAAAAGGCTATTCAAAACCTTCAATATATTATGAATTCCTTAACAAAAAATTAGTATCTCTCCAATCACAAGAAAAAATTTCAAAATAATTAAAAAATATTACTAAAATAGAATATATTCTTAGAATAATATGCAAAAAAAAAGAAAGTTTTCATATTAGAAACCAAATCAAGGAAGCTTTGAAAAACAGATATGATAATCTTAAATCTAATTATAAGTAAATTTTAAGCTCAGTCTTGAACTATAAAAAAAAAAACCTAGAATTATATTAGACTAGATGCTAACCAAAAATTAAAAAGAGAGAGAATATATCACTACTGATTTACAAATCATTAAAAGAAAGGTTAAAGAGTATTATAAAAAGGTTTTCAAATAAAGAAATGTCAACTTTGAGAGCTAGATCTCTCCTGAAAAAAAGAATATCAACTTAAGAAATGAATCAATTCAATATGATATTCATAATTAATAGAAAAAATCAAAATAAAAAAGCTTAAAACTACTTTACAATCCCTTCTAAACAATAAAACTGTCAACCCTTATTTATCAATTATAAAATGTTTAAATATTTAAAAGTCAAAGAAAAAAGGACTTTATATCTTTTTTTCAATAAAGACTTAAGTACAAACTAAATTTCTAAGAAATGGAAAACTGAAATATCTATTTTATTTCAAACCAAAGTCTTGAAAATACAATTTGAGCAACACAAGACCTATTATTATTCTAGAAATAGTTCAAAAATGTTTTACCAAGATTCTTATCAATAACTATTAATATTTGCAAATAATACAAGTAAAGATGGGTTTCTAAAAGGGAAGGTAGAAACAAAAGTCAAATGTTTTTCACTAGAAAACATTAAAAATTTTAAATTAATAACTATTAAAAAACTATCCACAATTATTTTTCATTATTCAAATAATTTATTCATGATATTTCTAATTTTTGTTCCTATTAAAATAAAGAACTATGAATTTTGTCCCCCAAAAAGAGATATAAGTGATCTGCAAAATTTTATATGTTATTAACCTATCCAATAACCTTAAAATCAAATAGATAGATGCAACAACTATAGTAGTAATCCACTTTAAGTTAAGAGAGAATACCTTAGTCATGATATACTAAAGTTGATAATTCAAAACTAGTAAAGATTATATAAATATGTTAAAAGAGACTTTGAGTAATTTGATTTAATTAAAAGGTTTATTAGATAAGTATAATGTCAAGAATAAGAGAATTTAGTAGATAAAACCTTGAGTCAACTGTTTTGGACAGCTGACTTTATACAGTATATATAATTGAATATTAATCATTTGATGATTAAAGTGACCAAAGTGACCAAATATCCAAATTTATTAAATCAGGTCAATATGATAAATTTGCTCACTTGAGTAACCTATTAGTTAAATATTGTTATGGATCACATGGGTGACGTGATTTATGCGTAATGGTCTAGAATCCAAAAACCTGAAAGTCTGGTATGAAAGATTGAGTGTCACAAGATAAAAAACTATAGATAAGGCTTGGGTACTAATAAGGAAACTGTGTGTATTTGAAAAGTATAGAAAGTTTGACAAAACTTAGGATTAGTATAGCCGATTATAAAGTAGATAGCCATTGTTAGATAGAAAAGTATAAATAGCTTATCAATGTATACTGAAAAGGCAGAGCTGAATGTGTTAGGAAAAACAGCTCTCATTGAGAATAGAGATAAAGTTAGTAATATATCAAAGAAACAGAACGCAATCAAGA